>CABHPR010153634.1:0-21687 GCA_902168415.1 Peromyscus melanophrys | reverse complement strand
TATTATTATTATTATTATTATTATTATTATTATTATTATTATTATTATTATTATTATTATTATTATTATTATTAAGAGTCTCACTATGTAGCCTTGTCCTGGAACTCACTCTGTAGACCAGGCTGGCTTTGAACTCAGAGATCCGCCTGCCCCTGCCTCCTGAGCACTGGGATTAAAGGTGTGCGCTACCATGCTCAGCTATTCTTTTTCTTTTTTCCCATAAACTGTCTGCGGCTAGTGTGAGGAACGGCCTGGGAAGTGAGGACAGGGATGCCTGGAGTAACAGCCCAGGAACAAGGCAACTGAAATTCTGGGAGTGACACTGAAGGGCGATGCCCTCTAGAGGGCGCCATGGAGACAGAGCATCAGGTGGCTGCGGGATAGTTAACATGCAAGTCACAAGACCCCAGAGTGACTCAGCTCCTGGTACAGGAGCTCCTCAGACAGTGAGTGCTGCTGCTGATAATCCACACACTCTTGCACCCAGTCACCTCTTCTAGGAATCCATCCTAGGGGAAAATCAGACACTTGGCACGTTTATACATTTAAAACTTGCAAGCATTTTAAAGCAGCTCATTTCCCCCTGTTCACTACTGACCGCATCTAGGACCTAACACATGATAGGAAAGTATCTAGCTACATCTCCAACCCTTTTGGAGGAGGGAGGTAAAAGGCACAGAAGAGCTGCTTCCTGTGTCTGGTTTCTTTCACATAGCCTGTAATCAATCTAAACAGAACAAATAAGAAAAATCTTAAATAAATTACGATATTGCCATATAACGGGATATTAGGGGGCCATTTAATAGTCTCATTAATGTCATAAGTTGTTCTTCTGAATATGCGGAGAGAAAAAAGCCTGTGAAAATCAATACAATCTTAATTTTTAAATACAATCTGTTGAAATACGAACAGGTTAGGATGGAGGGATGGCTCGGTGGTTAAGAGCACTGGCTGCTCTTCCATAGGACCTAGGTATGATTCCCAGCACCCACATGGCAGCTCACAACCATCTGTAACTCTAGTTCCTGGGGATCTGATGTTCTCCTCTGGCCTCCAGGGGCATCAGGCACATATGTGGTACACAGACACACATGAAAACAAAACACCCATACACATAAAATAAATAAAAGTTTATTTTAAAAAATATAGGCGCACACCTGTAGGATTTGCTGAAGGAGGTGAAGGCATGAGGAGGATCAAGAGTTCAAGGCCAGCCTGTGCTACACATTTGCTGGGCATGGTGGTGCACACCTCTAATCCCAGCACTCCGGAGGCAGACCCAGATGGATCTCTGTGAGCTCAAGGCCAGCTTGGTCTACAAAATGAGCTCCAACATAGCCTGAGCTACACGGGCAGACCTTGTCTCAAAAAACAAACAAAAAACAAAGACAAACAACAAAATAAGGTATCTTTACATTTCTGTGGCCTTTCTACTTTTTCCAATTATATTTTACACAAAAGAAGCCATACTTTCATTTTAAATTATTTCCATTTTAAGTGATATTTGTTGAATACTAACTATATATGCACTATTCTAAATGTGTTATGCATATGAATTTATCTTTTTTTTTTTGAGACAGGGTCTCACAATGTAGATCTGGCTAGCTTTGAACTTACTGTGTAGATCAGATAATAAAGATAAGTGAAATACTGATACACACCAGTTGAGTACCCCTTGTCTGAAATGCCTGAGATCAGAAGTGGTTTGTTTTTTATTTCTTATTTTTCTGGATTTTGGAATATTTGCATATACAGAATGAGCTATTTTGTGGATTGAACCCAAGGCTACTATGAAATTCATTTCTACTTCATATCTTCTTTAGACACATAGGCTAAAGGTGGTATTATTTAGGCTAACGGTTATACATTTTGCCTTGTGAGATCAGGTATGGAATGTTCCTGTGGCATTGTGCTGGTGCTTAAAAGTTCAGACTCTGAAGCATTTCAGATTAGAGATGATCAATTTATATTCTTATAGGGATGAGCCCTGAAAGCAGGTTGTGAAAGAAAGCCAACACAGAGGCCACCTCTTTTGTGCCTGTTATGACACCCTGAATGGGCAGACTGAGACAGACGGAAGTGGGCGGTGTTGCTGGGGCTGACTGCTTAAAAAGCACTGGCTGTCATGACGGGATAATGGAAACATTCTGAATTAGACAGTGGGCTGTAAGCCCGTGAAAATGTTAACCACCATTTGATTAGATACTTTAGAAAGGCTAAAAGCTACACTTTATGCTGTGAGAATTTTATTTCCATGGTTAAAAAAGAAAAGCCTAAGCTGCCTTTACTAAAAACTCAGTGGTTTCTTACAACTGCAGAGAGGTTTTTAAAAAACTCCCTTTAGACTTAAGGATTAACTTGAAAACGTCAAATTACCATGGTTCATGTGCAGTAACCGTCCTCGCACCCTAGGGAGGAGGTGAGCAGATTAAGGCAGAGAATTCAGGTAAATCGTGCTCAGCGAATGAACGCTAGCGACCAGCAGTAGTGTGGTGTCCGGAGTCTAAGCAGGACGGGAAAATACCACACTTTGTATTTCTCTTCAAGTCAGCAACAGACACTTCAAGGAACGGCAGATTTGTTTCACAACATCAAAAGGAAAACATGTAATCTGATTTTAAGTTATTGCACCGGTCTAGCATTTCATTTAAAAATAACTAAACAACCAAGTCTGTGGTTAGAATGAGACGTCAAACTACAGTAATTCTCTTGTGTCTGTCTCAGAGTCCAGAACAGCTCTAGACACCAGAAGCAAATTGCAGGATATATTCTATAAGGTCAAGGCAGGAGAAAGAAGCCAGGAGCTGCTGAAAGAGAAACCAGGGAATGTTTTGGCTCCTCTTAGGTCTTTAAGAACTACTTCTCTGCAATGCACACTGAAATGCAAGGTAAAGACCAGACCACAGCTATGGACACCTTAAGATTAGAAACATATCATTTCTGTCCTTTAAAATAACGACACTTGAGAGATAATGATAATCACTTTATCTGACAACAGGGCAAAAATGTCAAAATTTTCAAAGTGTTCTGGAAAAAAAGGCAACAAGCACAATGGTCTGTTAATACTAAGGAAAGCAAAACAAGAAAAATAAAAACAAAAACAGCGCAGTGCAGCATGTGCAGACAGCCCAGGCTATACAGGATGACCTCGGTGCGGACAGCTCAGGCTATACAGGACGACCTCGGGAGGAGCTGAAGACCAGCCAGTCAACATTGTAAGGCCTTGCTTTTTTGTTTGTTTGTTTGTTTTGAGACAGGGTTTCTCTGAGTAGTCCTGGCTGTCCTGGAACTTGCTCTGTAGATCAGGCTGGCCTTAAACTCACAGAGATCTGCCTGCCTCTACCTCCCAGGTTCGGGGATTAAAGGCACGAGCCACCACCGCCCGGCTTGTTTTTTCACTTTAAAGGTGGAAGGAAGCAGAGGCGTAGTTCAATATTGCCTCGCTTGCATATAGACACAGAGAACAAACAGCTTTACATACATTTTATGCTTATACGGGACAATAAAGGTCAAGAAGACTAAAAAGTAAAAGATAAAATTATAACCATGACTAAGTGCTATAAATAGCCTGAAGCCATACATGTAGGAATGTGTTTCAGATGAATCACAAGAGGAAGGGACTATGATACTGTATTCTTGGCTATTACTGTATTATTACACTGTATACATTACAATGTATACAATATACATGCTGTATTATAGCGTTGCTATTTTTCAGTGGAATAGGGCACAAGGAGTCCATTAACATATTTATTGTCTACCATGCTCAATCAGCCACAATAATGTCTAGCAACATGAGGAAGACATGAATAAACAGATTTGCATTTCGTGTGGGTGTTTAAACCCAATTGTTTGAACAGGAGGAGAAACCTGTATAAGGTCAAACTATTTTCCCACATTTTCTTCTAACAGTTTCCTATCCGTACAGTGAGTGGTCAAAGAGGAGTTGAGGTTAGACAGAAAGGACTGACTGCCTAGGGATGGGTGAGCACTGCTGAGAGTGTGGGGTGCTACTGAGGGCGCTGCCATGGTGACCACTCACTACCTGTATCCGTGCTTCTCAGGCCCATTCTGAATCGTATCTGCTTGGCCTGCAGGACCTCGGAAAGGTGTTTCGCAGTCCAGTGTTGTGCTGGCCAATCAAACACCATGTTACAGAAGATGGCAGGCTGCTGCAGAGACATTATAATTTCTTTCGCTTTCTCTGGCGTGAAAGGTTTGACACGCTCACCTAGGGAGAGAGAAAAATAGGGCATTAGGTAACAATGGGTAGATAACTATGGAGTTATTTCCCATGGCATGAGGAGAGATGGCTAATGCTGTTTCTGCTCTGGCAAGTCTTTCCATGCAATTGCACTACACTTGCACTCCATTTATTACTGCTCAGGTAATATTTGGCCTCAAAAGTCTGAATTCTTGTTTTGTTTTTTTTTGAGACAGGGCCTTACACTGCAGTCCAGGTTGGCCTGGAATTCACAATGTTGCTCAGGCTGGCCAAGAACTCATAAAGATCCCCTGCCTTGGCCTTCCAAATACTTGGATTGCAGATGTGAGGCACCACACCTGGCTAATGCAATTCTTTTTTTAAGTGATTTTTTTTCATATTAAATTTTCAATGTTGGTAAACATAATTTTCAATTCTAATAGTAAAACTTTGTTTTTTAAAAGGCTTTCTAACTAATTTAAAAACTGACATTTTTGGAATATAATACTTCTTAAATAGAAGAGTAGGTAAAAAAGGCTGACGAGAATTACTCTAGAACAGCCAAAGTTTCTGGAATCATCAATGACTGTACTTGCTATATGACATGTTTAATGCCAAAGCGAACAAAAAGACTACACTCTAGTAGTCAATCAGGAAGGTAGAGATTGCTTTTTAGTGCAGACTCTACAACAAAAGATACAGCTTGGATGGTGGCACATTACTATCATCCCAGCATTTGGGAACTGAGGCAAGGGGACCAGCCTGGACTACACAGAATGTCTGAAACCAGTTTGGACTATGTGAGACTGTCTCAAAATTCCAGAACTTTAATTTCAGAAAGATAGTCTACTATTCTCTCATTTATTCTATCCATCCTCCCTCTCCATCCATCCACCCACCCAGCCATCTCCCCTTTCCCTCTCTCCTCTCATCTCTCTGACCCTCCCCTTCCTTCCCAGGGCCTTTCACAGGTAGACAACCACTCCACCAAGGAGCTCCTGCTCCAGTCGGGGAGTCCCTTTAAAGACACCCTAATACGGACAGCCAGGACAGCTCACACTCGGGCTGACTCTCAGACACGTATTTATGATTCTCGGAATCTCTCAGGAAGAGGCCCAATTCCTTCTAAAGCCACTCAACCTTCTAAGCTAATAAAGAAAGAGGAGGTAGGAAGGGCTCGCAGAAGAACTTGGGTAATCTGTGTCTGTCCCAATGTAGGGCTTTTTTGTTTTTGTTGTCTCTCTACATAGCCCTGGCTATCTTGGAGCTCTCACCATGTAGACTGGGCTGGCCTTGAGGCCAGAGAAATCCTCCTGTGAGGCTCATTTTTGTTTTCAACTTTTAATTTTTTTATTATTAAGAAATTTTCTATTCACTTTACATACCAACCACAGATTCCTCCCTCTTCCCGCCCCCAAGGCTCATTTTTAAAGATAATGAAAACTTAGTTTTGCTCCTTCTCAGGAAGGCCCACACTGTAAAATCTGTCCCTAAGCCCTTGGTGACAGAGATGAATAGGCTCCCAGCCCCAGCAGCTAACACCTAAGAACCTTGACCTCATCAAGGGATGAGATCACTGTGGGTGTTTGGAGGAAAGGTTGAAGAGCTGGGACCACGAGTAAAGTTCCTGTCTTCACCTTCAGCTGGTTGTTTTCGTTTCTTTACATACACAGATCAGAGGGTCCCACTCTCCCCTAAGGGGAGTTGGATGGGTGTGGAAATAGTCTGAGAAAATTAATTTCGAGTTAGGTCTTTATCATAAGCAACATTCCATGTTTTAGATGGGCAAAGCTACAGGTAACAGTCGATTTGCCCTTTACTGATATCTGACAGACCCTTCATTTGTATTCTGTTGCCTTAAAGTGGGGGCTACCGGCTAGACTGTCATCATGACAGGCAGGGCACTCAAATACACCTCAGTCACTTCAAGATCACTCCATTCCAGTTGCAAGGAACACTACAGCCACCAATGTCACTAAAGCCACAACTACTTCAGCTACAAACTTGCCCTGGGTCTAGAAGACTTCACTTCAGCCATGACAAGCCTTGGTGAACTCTAGATGGCCACACCTATCCTGCAGCAAGTCTCACTCAGGACAGGAGGGGAGAGCTTTCCCAGTGACTTAGCAATAAACTTGTCATTAATGTGTATGTGACATCCATGGGTGATGTGGTCCACACAAAAACACAGCTCTCCACTCAAAGGGAGTAAGAGGGTTTATTCTGGAGTCAAATAGGACCATGGCCCAGAAACAGATTCAGGCTGCCCCAAACACCACGTTCCACTGTAGAAGTGGTTATGTGACATTTTATTAGTTATAGAACAAAGTCATACATCAAGGCATCACCCAAATACAACAGTGGGAATCACAGGTAGGCAGGGTACAGCAAAGCAAGGCAAATCTGCTATGTTTTATATACTAGCTAACAATATTCTTAGCTTTTGGGTTGGTGGAAGTTAGTGGTTTGCTAAGAATACATTGTAAAGGTTTTGACAAGCACAAGAATATTAGTTCAGACATGGAATAGGTAATGAGTGTTTTTCAAGGGACTAAAATGGCCTAAGACATTTTGGTTCTGGTCTGCAACATTTTAATTCTCCATAACTTCAGTCACTTTATGTAGAATCTATTTTCTTTTGGTGTGTATATGTGTATGTGTGTAGTATGCATGCATGCACGTATGTGTGGTGCACAGATGTGCATGAGCATGTGGAGGCTTGAGGTTAATGTTGGGTGTCTTTATTGATATCTCTCTACTTCATTTATAGAGACAGGGCCTCTCTATGGCACCCACGGCTCACCCATCTGCTAATCAGGTCAGCAGCTTGCCCTGGGGACTTCCTGCCTCTACCCTGAGTGCTGGGATTACAGGTAGCTGTCATTCCTGCCCTGTTTTTATGCGGGTTCTGAAGATCTGCACTCCAGTTTTCATGCCTGCACAGGAAGCCCTTTATCCACCGAGCCTTCTCCCCAGCCCCATCCTGTACAGTCTTTAACAGGTGTGGGACTTTTTTCTTTCTAGAAACTCAATCTGTAGTGCATATGTATGACTTGTGATTGGTGGACCTAGAAGCTGCACAGAAGTCAGTCGCCCCCCAATTGTGGCGATAGAAACAGGCTGCTTTCAGTCTTGTTAGGTTAAGTCTGAGAAGTGTCCCTCCAGTATACCGACTGCTCCTTTTGAGATGCAACACTAGGTCTCAACAAAAGCCTCTTCTAAATGGTCTTTTGGTGCCCAGTGACATGAGCAGATAATACTATGAACAGACGGAGCACTGAGTTTAGCCCTAGGTATGCGCTAGTATGGTAACTAGAGAGTGTCAGGTTGTAAGTCCTCCAGCTTCCCAATGTCATAAGCCCTCAGCTCATCTACAGCTTAAAGGAGGCTGAAGTGTTCTCATGAGCTGCCCTGAGTTATGGGCTGAGAGAGCAGATGTCCAAAGCCTAGAGCTGTTAAGATTGCCCAGTGTTGAGCCACTGGACACGTAGATCCTACAGCAATAACTACCTGACTTGAGCACTTAGGTCTACAAGGCTAGAGCTATGAGCCCCCAGCTCTCAAGGTCTAGAGCCATGAATCTCTGGCTTTGGAAGTGCAGACCAGTAAGGTCTGACCGAGGACTACAGAGCCTAGATCTACAAGCCTCTATACTCAAAAGCCCAGCTCATAGGCCTTTGGAGTCCAGGCTGCCAAGAGTAAGGGAGCAACAGCGCCTTGCCTGTTTATGATTTTCTCTGATAGAGCAAGAGGGCCCTCAGGCAGCTGCTTGTGACAAAAAGTCTTAATTCATACTGGTCTGTCAATGTTCACTACAAGGTTACCTGACTGCAACGTATCAGATCAGAGTGCCTGGATTCCTTGTGTATGAACACGAATGAGTCACTTTTTTTTTTTCTTCCCCCTCCCCCCCCATACAAGGTTTCTCTGTGTAACAACCCTAGCTGCCCTGGAACTATCTCTATAGACCAGGCTGGGTTTGAACTCACAGAAATCCTTCTGCCTCTGCCTCCCAAGTGCTGAAATTAAAGGCATGTGCCACCACTGCCCGGCGAGTCACAGTTTTTTTTTTTTTGGTTTGTTTGTTTGTTTGTTTGTTTTTTCAAGACAGAGTTTCTCTGTGTAGTTTTGGTGCATGTCCTGGAACTCACTCTGTAGCCCAGGCTGGCCTCAAACTCACAGAGATCCGCCTGCCTCTGCCTTCCGAGTGCTGGGATTAAAGGCGTGCGCCACCACCGCCCGGCGAGTCACTTTTTAAAAAAGCCTATTTTTAAAGTGCTGGAGAGATGGTTCAGTGGGTCAGAGTGTTTGCTGCATTAGCATGAAGACCTGAGCTCCGACCCCAGCACCCATGGAAAAGCTAGGTATGCCGTGAGTACATGTGTGTGGTACCCTACATCCAGATCCAGTGAGCTGTCCCACCTACTTGTCTTGAAGGAACAAGGCAGAGAGAGAGAGAGAGCAAGGCATGTCCTCTTTTGGTCTCTGCACATTTATGTATATACACAAACCCACCCATGCATACACCACACACACCACCACCAATAATAATAACAACAATAATATACTTTTAAAGTTTAGTTAGGCTGCTATAGGGAAGGTGAAATTTCTCTCCCACTCCAAGGATCTCTGGTTGGAAATGACATAAGACAGGCTAACATGAGAAAGGTCTACAGATTTTATTTAGTATCTCTCACACGTGCCTAGGAGCCTGCACAGGAAAGATGAAGGTCCACAGATGGACTTCGAGCATGATCCTTATACAGCAGGCTGGACAGAGAAGTGACTGAGAACATGACTAGACCAAGGAGTCTGGGCTAGGGCAGTCATTGAAGAGACGTGACCAGAAGATAATATGACTTAACAAGTCTGCTTATCCAGACTTCTCAGTGCTGACTGCCATCTCTGGTTGTGCAATGACTTCCTTTTCCCTTCCTTTCCCTCGGTACAGGAAGACACCTTCCCAATGGAGTCTTACTTCCTGGTTTAGGAAGAGAAAGGAAAGCAAGGTCCTTCCTTGTACCTGCTGTTTTCCAAATGCCTTTAACACAAAACAGTCAATATGCCAAAGTGGCATGTTTTCATCCCCCACAATATAAAAAGACATATCTGAGTTGGGGTGTGTATCAGGGATAGACTGCTTGCTGAGCATGAGGTAGACCCTGGGCTCAGTGTTCAACATTAAAAAAAGGAAGATCTAAGTACTCATGAGGCAGCTGCAGGTAGATCTCTATGAGTTCCAGGCCAGCCAAGACTGCATAGTGAGACCTTTCCAAACAACAGCAATAAAAAACAATATATCTATACTCGATGCTTATACACATAAATTAGAACTATGCTTTGGGAAATAATTGGGACAATGAAGCCAAAGTCTCAAAGAACCATCCACTATTTCAATAACTCAAATAACTCATGGAATAGAAATTACTCAACAAAAGAACCATAAGCTTCATATTATGCACACATATTATATATATTATGTATAGCATACAGATACACACAAATTAGCACCACACTATAGGAGCTGAAAGCGTGGATACTTAAAGTTCCCCAAATACTTACTAAATTATGACACAGCAACCACATGGCATATGATATACAGTAAAAATAAAAATAAGAGCTATGTGGAAAAGTGTAAAGATGTGAGGTGGTTAAGGAGAGTGGGGGCTGAACTGACCGACAGTTATTACAAAAGTCACGTGACAAATGTGATGTCTAAACAACAAGAGGTGTCAGTGAGGAAGGCAGTGATGGTAAGCTGGAGAAATACTAACAATATCAAAGACCATGGCAACCAGAGACCGAGTGGGAGGAAGATGCAGCCAGAGGCAGCCTGGGCTTCCAGACTAGTGACCTGCCACAAAGAGAAGTCATACACAGCCACTTGTTTGGTTGGGAAGATAAGGAATATGATTTTGAACACCATCATCATAATACCATGTATTTACAGGGTCCATCTGCTCCTCTAAGAAGCCTGTGAAATGGAGAAGATAGTTCCATCATCAAAGGATAAAACGGAAACTCAGATGTCAAATGAACTAGCCAATGACAAATAACTAATCAGGTCTGATTTGCAAGCCTAATGTTCTTCACACTACACAAGCCTACTTCCAGAGAACCAAGCTGTGGAACGTGACCTAAGGCTGAAAACTTGGGGGGGGGGGGGCACACGACACGGGGGACGGGACGGGAGAACGGAGGGACGGGACACGGGACCTAGTTTGCTTTCTATCATTGTAATAAACACCATGTCCAAAAGCAACTTGGGGAGGAAAGGGTTTATTCTGTTCGCACAGTTCATCACTGAGGGAAGTCAGGGCTAGAACTTCCTGGAAGAAGGAACTGAAGCAGAGGCCATGGAGGAATGAATGCTGCTTACCACTTGCTCCGTTTGCTTTCTTATACAACCCAGGACCACCTGCCCAGGGTGGCTTCACCCACAGTGGGCTAGGCCTTCCCACACATCAATCATTAATCAAGAATGCCCTACAGACTTGCCTATCTGCCAATCTGAGGGAGGCATTTTCTCCACTGCGGCTCCCTCTTTCCTGATGACCCCAGCTTGTGTCAGGCTAACAAAACACTAGACAGCACAGTGTATGACCTGACAAGATTTGGTCTAGGAAATTTCAAGATCAGTTCACAGGTATTAACGCATGCATATTTGGGGGAGACAGGAATGTCTGGGGAAAAATGGGGGGCATGTTACATCTGCAGTAGAGACTACTAGCCGTCTGCCTACCCAATACCCATTCTCTTCTTCCTGAAGCTTTAATTTTCCTCTTCAGGACTAGGTGTTGGACCCAGGTCCCCATGGACCTAGGTAAGCACTCCACCACTGAGCTAGATCTCCACTCCCTCTTCCTCCTTATCAACAGAACTCTGCGTGAGGAACAACGGCTAAAAAATTCTCTCTTAGGCTCCTTTGCAGACAGGAGCGGACAAAGATTTGTGTGTGTGTGTGTGTGTGTGTGTGTGTGTGTGTGTGTGTGTGTGTGTGCGTGTGTGAATGTACACACGTGTGTTCACATTTATAGATGTATGCATAGGTATGCAAGTTCCTGAGTCACCATTTTAGCCTTATCCTCCCTCCTCTCCAGCACCGATTTTGCCTGGAAACAGATTTAACCAGCATGGGAAACAAAAGGAAAGGGCAAAATTTGCCAAAGGAATGCAAGAGGTTCACCTCTGGGCCACTTCACCAGCACCAGCAAACTTCTACCCCTATAACTGTAATTATCGAGGCAATTCCACATAATTTATCGGTAATCAAGAGAGGTTTACTTCTGGGCTAACTTACAGCCAATAGCAGTTGGTTACAGGATCCGGGAGAGATGAGGTACCATCCAGTAGACAACTCTGGTTTGGTCTCCCATCCAGCTTCCAGGGTCACAAGGTATCCAGAAGGGCCAGCTCAGCCACGCCCCGGGGGCAGGTCATAGGCGGGTGTGGCAGTTACCTGCTATCACTCTACGGGCAGTGTTTCAAGGTCAAAGCTGGAACAGCTACCCACTACAACCTCCCAGTTGTTTTTGTATGAAAATAAACCTTTATAGTCAAGACATCATTGTTATGAATAGTTCCGAACTGAGGAACACCTTGCTGTCTCAGGCAAGGACACTTTCAGGGACAGCCTTACTCTCCCTTTGTAATGCTTTGTGGTTTAGACAGGATAAATCATGGCTGGTCTGACTCACTGTAGCATTTCTCAGTTCTAATGTGGTAAAACATTAAACCTGTGAACATTTCCCTTCTAGAACTTTAAAGGGCAAAGGCAATCAGATGTATTGGTGCTTCCAGTGTTGCTGTTTTTTTTTTTTTTTTTTTTTTTTTTTTTGCTCTTTTGGGGGGCCCGCCAAATAAATCACTCACAGAGGCTTATTCTTAATTATGAATGTTTGGCCTTAGCTTGGCTTTTTCTAGCCAGTTTTCTTAACTTTAAATTATTCCATCTATCTTTTGCCTTTGGGCTTTTCCCGTTCTCTTACTTCTGTAAATCTTACTCTTACTCCATGGCTTGCTGTGTAGCTGGGTGGCCGGCCCCTGGAGTCCTCCTCTTTCTCTGGCTACATTTTTTTTTGATCCTCTCTTCCCAGATTTCTCTTTCTCTTTATAATCTCTGCCTGCTAGCCCTGCCTATCCTTTCTCCTGCCTCTCTATTAGCCGTTCAGCTCTTTATTAGACCACCAGGTGTTTTAGACAGGCAAAGTAACACAGCTTCAGAGTTAAACATAAACAAAAGTAACACACCTTAAAATAATATTCCCCAACATTCCAATGTAGAGACTGACTTACTCCCTTTAACTCAAACCAGAGCCAACAAAATACACAGCTTTGAATGCACCCTCACAAACAGTTCTCACACATGGATGGTACACCTGGTTCCCCTTCTACAAATACATAGTCAGACATTATTAACACATGAAGACTGTTTTGACAAAACAGCTTCAAAGAAACTATTTTTCTTTACATGTTAGATTTTTTTAATGCCTTTATTGTTACGATCTAAAAATCCCAGATACCCTAGAGTCTATTTAATGGATGAGCACCCAAACCAAAGTTTGCTGAGAAAGCAGCTGGCCTAGTGATGGGCATACAAAACAAACATTTGCCAAGTAAATAAAAAGTGCTATTAAATGTGTGTTTAAAAAAAAAAGTAATCAGATGTTTCCGTAATAGAAAAGTAGCGCATATTACAGAATTTCAGGCCCAGAGTGAAATAACAATCAGTTGGTTGTGAGATAAAACTAATTTGGCTTCTGATAGTTTAATCAACAATGAACTGAGCCATTAAATTAGCAAGTTTAAGTCTCATGATTTCCTTTAAAGAAGGATGTAAGGCTATATCCTATTAATTAAATAGCCTAGGGATAGACCCAGTCATTACACGCCAGGGATATGTGCAAAGAGCTGTAAAGATTCTGAAGTAACCGCAACCGTCTTTGAAGGATGAGTGTATTTAGGTCCAAACTTGCAAGCAGGGATTTCTAACGAGATGGTTTAGAAACTGCTGGGAGGAAACATCACTGATCCAGATGTTGCACAACTACCTATTCTCCCTTCAGACATTGCATTGTCCATAAAACAACAACAAAGAAAAGAGAAAAAGCTAGTACATGTAGTCTATTTGCTGCAGTCTGGTTACTATAATTCTTTGGGGATAGTTGAAACATCATAAAAGAATGAACTGCCGTTTTCAGTAATAATAATAATAAAAAAACTATATAAAGCATAAGATAATTTGAAAACCAATTTCTCTGAATATCCTAGTTATCTGGCTTTAGTAATTAATATCTGACTTGGACTTGTATCTAAAATTTAGAATAAGATGAGACTAAAGGACATTTACCAGATTTTTCAGAAGACTCTCCAAATACTGATAGAATTTAACAAAGATCCTGAAATAAAAATATAATGTCTCTCACATTAGAAAATATAAATGGAAAAATAAATAATAAAAAAATGTGCAGAAGGTGTCATAAAAGTTACAATATAGAAACCCCCAGAGTAACACAACAGGGTTAAAAAAACATAACAACAAAACCCTGGCATGGGGAGATTTCTGAAATATAGACGTGTATGGGGACCTCTCCAATCTGACAACTGTTACCTATGTGTGTGAAATTTCAAACCATTAGAATGGTAGCTATTAGGACAAAAAGCAGTTATCATCTGGGCCAGGTCTAAAAACTGGATAGACTCACGTCTAATAGGATGACTGACTGACAGACATGTGCCTGTGATCCCAGCATCGGAAGGCTAAGGCAGGACGACGGGGAGTTCTCTAAGGCTTGGGCTACACAGTGAGACCTTGTCTAAAAAAGAGGACAAAATGCTGGATTAGTAGTAAAGAGAGAAGAGGAAACTTAGACCAAGATACTTTCTCATTTTGTAGGTATTACTTTGAAATGTCAATAAAAACTATGAAAGTTCTCCTAAAAAGCTTAACATAATGTTGAGTAAAATGACCAGTAGCTGGCCAGGCGTGGTGGTGCACACCTTTAATCCCAGAGCTCAGGAGGCAGAAGCAGGCAGATCTCTGTGAATTCAAATCCAGCCTGGTCTACATAATGGAGCTCCAGGCCAGCCAGGGATACATAGTGAGACCTTGTCTCGAAAAACAAAAACAGAATAGCAATAGGCATAGATCCTGGAAATTTCAAGGATTCAAGGTTGTAGCATGAATCCTAATTGGTCTTACTAAAAACCCTGAGCCAGATATCAGGGTAAATGCTAAAAGATCAGAGCAAGCCACATCCACCTCTTACCTCGCCGACTCCTCAGCCTGAAAGAGCTGAGCTCCTTTCTCCTCCCGCCTTATATTCCTTTCTCAGCCTAGCCATATCACTTCCTGTCTCCACCTCCCAAGTACTGTGAGCAAGGGCATGAGATCCCAAGTGCTGAGATTAAAGGTGTGTGCCACCACTGCCTGGCCTCTATGGGTAACTAGTGGCTGGCTTTGCTCTCTGATCATTAGGCAAGCTTTATTTGTTAGATCATACACAAAATATCACCACACAAGGTGGTCTTTTGCTACTGAAGAAAGACCACATTTTAAGGTTGAGGCAGTTATAACTTAACCATGGCATTGCCCAGCTTGGGCTGAATACATGACACAGGCCTTTTAGATCCTTCCAACATTACACTTGTAACTCTTGTCCAGCTGAACCAGAAACTTTGCTGCCTTCTCAAAAATTGGCTCATAAGAGGCTAGGGAGACGGCTCAGCAGGTAAAGTGCTTGCCAGGCAAGTGTGAGGACCAGAGTTCAGATACCCAGAGGCCACATAACACATCCTGGCACAGGGCAGCAGAGACAAGGAATCCTCAGGGTAGGCTGACCACACTAGCTCAAACAACAAGCTCCGGGTTCAACAAGAGACCCCGTCTCAATACGTAAGGTTGAGAGATCCATGGAGGAAGACTCCGGAAGTATCCTCAGACCCCTATGTATACAAGTGCACTCTCACACGCACACAAATGTGAACAAGCATATGTATATACACATGTACATTACATCTCTCTCTCTCTCTCTCTCTCTCTGTCTCTCTCTCTCTGTCTCTCTCTCTCTCTCTCTCTCTCTCACACACACACACACACACACAAAACACACGCCCCAAAAATCGGCTCAAAAAATAAAACTTACAAATTTAAAAATAATAATGGTTTTAAACTTAAAACAAGGACAAGTAAATCTGTACTCTAAATCAGGCTCACACTCGGAAGAATGGAATCTCAAATACTAACGCTCTTTTCAAACGCTTCAGAGTATCTTCAAAATCCCTACAAAAATATTTTGATCTGACTCCAGATGCTTCTAAACTGAAAGTAAACTGGTTATTTTGCTTTGCCTTTTTTTTTTTTTTTAATTACAGAGAGTCAATAGTAAGATCTCAATGAGACATTTGCACCCATGCTTTCAGCAGCACTACGGTAACAGCTAAGTGGTGGGAGCCACCCTGATGCCCGCTATGGAGTGTGTTATGTAGCCTGAAGGAAAATGAAAGAACAACACGAACGGAAACAAGCCGCCACAAAGCTCCTCTGTTATGTGATTCCCCTCAGAAAAGTGTTGAAAGAGGTCAAACGTACAAACCTTTTGAATGATGCTCCGTTAAGCATAACCAGAAAGAGTTTCAAACAAGGACCAGTTCCAGTTTCAGGCTTCACCTCCCCGGCACCGGGCCACTCACCCGGTTACTTGCACTCTAACTACCCCCAACCTTCGAGCAACCACTCCAAGCTTTCCTCTCAGCGCTCCCCAACCTTCTCCACATCCTCATTCCTGTGGTGCTTCGCTGTTTTTCTGAGAAGCCTGGAACCCATGACTTCCCCTCACCACTTCAGCATTTCTGCTTTCACTCTGCTTCTTCTCTGGACTCAACAGACACAATGTCCTCCTTCTCTCCTGCACTCGGTCACCACCTCCATGAAAACTGCAAGTTGCTCACATATGTTCCTGTGAGAACAAAGGCTTGGGTTAAATGAAACATTAAGGGTTAACACGACAAGGTCTGATGGACTGAGGAGACCACTAAGATGTCCTGGAGCTGGCTGTGAGATGGCCAAGTAGAGTGACAGCAGCCCTTCCTTCCCAAGCCCTTGAGGGACATATGTGGGACATTATTGTCCTTTCTTACATTCTCACTTCTCACTGTAAGTGAGGGTATCTTCTAACAAGGAGCCCCCACCTATTTCAGCAGAGACCCAGACCATCCCATAAACAAGGAGCTAACAGAACAAATGCAGCTACCTCTTGGTAGGCGTGAGAACAAAGAGCTTAGAGTACGTAATTACCAGTATTTGAGACAGCTGCAATGTTAGAAGGTGATTAACGCCAGTAACAGCTAGCAGTCAAGGTCCATCACTAACAAAGCCAGAATCAAAGCTAACAGAGGGGGTTTCAAGCATCCCTAACTGAGTGCGCAGTACATGAACAGCACACGATCATCACCCTGGTTAGGTCAGAGGGCATGTACTGAGTGTGTAGGCTCTCCACTGGTTCAGCCCATGATGGGCCGAGAACTAGCCAATCCCAATAGTTACCTCAGTCTTTGTCCAGTTATGGCCATGTCCCTATAAAAACCACTAGACAAAGGAGTTCACTAGCTTTTCCTTTCGTGGAAACTCCTCCCACGCTTGGGACTTTCTCTCACTTTTTCTAAATTTCTCACTTTTCTGTAATTTTCCCTAATTAAGCATGTTTCTACTTTGCACACTCTGAGAAGAGTTTGTGTCCTTAGTCTTCATTGGCATGAGACAACTCCTGCGGAATAATCTTTTTGTACACTGTGAAGATGTGTCACTCAGATGGGTTTAATAAAAAGCTGAATGGCTAATAGCTTGGCAGGATTTTCAGGGCAGAGAGAATGCTGGGAGGAAGAAGGGCAGAGATGCCAGCCAGGCATGGAGCAAACAGGAAAGCAGCATGGGTAGTACAGAGTAAAAGTAATAAAGCCACAAGGTAAATTAATGGAAATGGGTTAATTTAAGTTATAAGAGTTAGTTAGAAACAAGCCAAGCTTTCACAATTAATAAGAAGTCTCTGTGTGGTTATTTGGGAGCTAGCTGGCAGGGCAGAAAAATCCTCCTACATACAATGAACTCAAGAGTTACTGTCTCAGGTTGACTTCTGGTGACAGTAGAGTTTCCTGTACTTTAGGAGCCTGGGTCAAGTCCAAATGGGCTGAAATAGGTCCCCCTGTACTCAAAACTCTGCATACTAATTCACACCTTGTTTTTCAGGCTGGAAAATAGACATCTCCAATTTCTTTCCTCACCTCTGTCCCCAAGGCCAACACTTTCTTCTTCCCTATTTGTGGTGCTGGGAAATGAACCTAGGGCCTTGAATAAGCAAGACAAGCACTCTACCACTGACCCACACACTCAGTCCGAGCACCTGCTGTCTTAGGGTTTCTATTGCTGCCACAAAACACCAAGATCAAAAGACAAGTTGGAGAGGAAAGGGTTTATTTGGATTACACTTCCAGATCATAGTCCATCATTGGAGGAAGTCGGAACAGGAACTCAAGCAGGGCTGGAACCTGGAGGCAGCAGCTCATGAAGAGACCATGGATAAGTGCTGCTTACTGGCTTGCTCCCCATGGCTTGCTCAGCCTGCTTCCTTACAGATCTCAGAACCACCAGCCCACAATGGGCTGGACCCTTCCCCATTGATCACTAATTGAGACAATGCCCTACAGCTGGATCTCATGGAGGTAGTTCCTTAACTGAGGCTCCTGCCTCTCTAATGACTCTAGCTTGTGTCAAGTTGACACAAAACCAGCCAGTGCCCTTCCTATTAGCAATAAAAATGGCTACCATTCTTAGCTATCCAATTCCTGCCAGACACCAAAGGCTAGGTTAGCTGCAAGTATTATCTTTAATTTCACAACTATTGTGCATTACATAAAAGAGGAAACTGAGGCTCGCTCTTTCTCCCTCTAATTTATCCCATATCCTTCAGGCACGGTGATCTTTCTAAACTTAAATCTGATCATATTACACCCACCATTAAACCTCTTTAAAACTTACTATTTTTTGTTTTGTTCTGTTTTTCAAGACAGGGTTTCTTTGTGTAACCGTCTTGGCTGTCCTGGAGCTCACAGAGATCCACCTGTCCCTGCTTCCCAAGTGCTGGGATTAAAGGTGTATGCTACCACTGACCGGCTTCTTATCATTATTTTTTAAAGTCCAGGTAACTGGGCACAAGGTAACCTTCATCATCCCTTTGTCCCCAACATTCCTCACATCAACATCTCTTAATCCCTGGACCATGTCCTGATTCTTCTCCTCTTACCTCTAGACTCAGCACAGGGCTTGTTTTCAATTTTAAACTAAATTTAAAATTATTAGTATGCATGTGGGTATGCCTGTGCCACAGCTCACGTGTGGCGGTCAGAGGACACTCTGTGATATCAAGTCTCTCTTTCCATCTTTCCATGGGTTCTGGGGGTGGGGGTGGGAGCAAACTCAGGTGGTCAGGTATACATGGCAAGCACTTTACCCCCTCAGCAGTCTCACCGGCTCCTTTTTATTTTTTCTTTGAGACAGGGTTTATGTACAGGCTGGCCTCAAACATGCTATGTGGCCAAGGCTGACCTTGAGTTCCTCATCCATTGTCTCATGTGATGGGATTACAGGTGCACTACACCGTAGCTGGCTGGGATTCCCTTATTCATCCACTCAACATACATATTACATAAATGAAATGTATATAGGTTCTGTCTTAGTTACTTTTCTACTGCCATGATAAGACACCACCTTCCTAGTCCAAAGTCCCAAAGTCTTCCACATTCCTCCCAAACCAGCATGGTCTGTCACAGAAATGCCCTACTTCTGGTACCAACTTTGGTCTTAGTTTTCTATTGCTGTGAAAGGACACCATGACCAAGGCAACTTATAGAAGAAAGAGTTTACTGGGTGGCTTACAGTTCCAGAGGGTTAGATCCATGACCCACTGTGGCAGGGAGCATGGCAGTAGCCAGGCAGGCATGGTGTAGTAGCAGTGGTAGTTGAAAACTTATATTTTGATCCATAAGCAGGAGGCAGAGAGCCCTAACTGGGAATGGCATGGGCTTCCAAAACCTCAAAGTCCACCCCTAGTGACACACCTCCAACAAGGTCACATCTCCTAATCCTTCCCAAAGAGTTCCACCAACTGGGGACCAAATAGTCAAACAGATGAGCCTATGGGGCCAGTTTCATTCGAACCACTGCAGGTCATTTCCTCAAAGTTCTTAAAATCCAGTGGCATAAGCAAGTATTAAAGATAAGTATGATGACAGAATCAGGATTCTGTGTTATAAAACATTTAGTGATAGTGAAAGTCACAGTGAATGTTTCAGATCAGTCTGATTTAGTAAGAGGTCTCAGATGCTTACACACTTTGAAACCTGAAGACTAAGATGGTCAGATACATGAAAAGCAGGAGGCAGGGTGAGGGGCAAGAGATACTGCTTAGAAGAGAAAACAGTCCCCCAAACTGACACATGGAGTTGAATGAAATTAAAAAGTTTGCACACAAAACAACCCCTTAGTGGAGTGTTGTGGGATATTTGTACACTGTGTGAAGATGTATGGCTGTAATTGGTGTAATAAAGACCTGAATGGCCAATAGCTAGGCAGGAGAAGACAGGCAGGATTTCCAGGGAGAGATAGAGAAGGAGGAATCTACTCTAGAGAGATGCCAGGGAGACACTGAAGAGGTTGGACATATGGTACAGAGTAGAGATAACGGCGCCACGTGGAAGAATGTAGGGTAATAAAAGCAGGCTAATTTAAGTTATAAGAGCCAGTGGGACAAGCCCAAGTCAATGACTTTCACAATCAATAAGTCTCTGTGTCATTATCTGTGGGCTGGAGGTCCCAACGAGAAAGTACTGCTATAGCAGAGCGAACAAACAGCCTACAGAAAGGGTGAAAGTGTTTTCCAGCTATACTTTAGACCAGGGGTTAATATCTAGAATATACAAGAAATGCAAAATTATTCACACACATACACACACACACCACACCACACCACAAATTGCCCAATGAACTGAAGAACAATTCTCAAAATAAAAAAAAAATGGCCCATTAATATTTTATAAAGCATTCAGTAACCTTAGTTCTCAGAGAAATGCAAATTATAACCACTCTGAGATTCCATCTCACCCAGGTCTGAATGGCTATTATCAAGAAAACAAAGGATAACAAATATTGCTGAGACTGTGGGAGAAGAGGAACCCTTATTTCACTGCTGGTAAGGGTGTAGCATGAATCTTAAAAGTTCTTATTAATAAAATCAAACCTGAGCCAGGTATTGGGGTGAAATGCTGGATGGTCAGAGAGACAGAATAAGCCACAGCTATCTCACCTTGCCGGATCCTCAGCTGGTCTTGCTTCCTCAGACTGGAAGCCTCTATGTCCTCATATCCAAATGACTCTCAGCTGAACTGCTGTTAGAAGCCTGAATGCTTAACCAGCCCAATGCTTCTCTAGGCCAAATGCCTCTCCAGGGCAAATGCCTCTAGTTTCTGGTCCTCACGCCTTATATACCTTTCTGCTTTCTACCACCACTCCCTGGGATTGAAGGCATGCTTTCTGGGATTAAAGGCGTGGGTCACCACGCCTGGCTGTTTCCCATGTGGCATTGAACTCACAGAGATCCAGAGGGATTTCTGTCTCTGGAATGCTAGGATTAAAGGCGTATGCTACCACTGCCTAACCTCATGTTTAACATTGTGGCTGTCCTGTTCTCTGACCCCAGATAAGTTTATTAGCATACACAATATTTTGGGGAACACAATACCACCACAGTAAGGGTGTACACTGGGGCAGCCACTTGAAAATCAGTGTGGAGGCTTCTCAAAATACTAAAACAGAGCTACCAGATGATCCTTCTGTACCACTCCTGGGCACAGAGGATTCTCTATCCTGCTGCAAGGTTGGTTGCACATCCATGTTCAATGCTGCTCTATTCACAACAGCAAGGAAACAGAATCAATCTAGATGTCCATAAATTGATGAATATATATATATATGTATATATATATGAGAACTAGAAGGGGTCCATAGGTGGGGGGAGGCATTAGGGGAGTGAGGCGGGGAGGACAGCAGAAAGGTATGATGTGAGAAGAAAGGGGATACAGGGGGTGCAAGGGTGCAAACTACGATGGAGAAGAGGCCGAGAGACAGGTGAAACAAGTCTAATGGGCAGGGGCACCAATCCAAGTCGAGAATGTGTGAAAATGCCCTAAGAAAGCCTGTTACATTTTATGCAAATTAAAAAATTTAACCGAAGAATGAAAAAACAAAAGAGATGCTGTTTAGAGACATCAACAGACCTCAAATCAAAGTTTTTTGTTTTGTTTTGTTTTTTTGTTTTTGTAGGCCATGATTTGGCGCTTGGATTTTATTCTAGGTTCCAAGTACAAATACAAATTATTAAAGAATTGTGTTACTTTTTTTCTGATGAATGGTGACCAGAAAGGAGAGGCATAAA
>CABHPR010153633.1:26612-61210 GCA_902168415.1 Peromyscus melanophrys | reverse complement strand
GGGAGAGGGAGAGGGAGAGGGAGAGGGAGAGGGAGAGGGAGAGGGAGAGGGAGAGGGAGAGGGAGGGAGAGAACACCTCTGTGGATAAATGAAAACAACTCTCAAGTCAACTGTCTTGTGCCTCCTCATAGGATCTGGGAAAGGAATACAGCTTGTTAGGCAAATTGACATGTCAAGCATGTAGACATCTCTACCTACTGAGCAACCTCACAAGCAGCTAGTTTGTCTTTTAAAATTTATATAAGAAGTAAGGTGTTTCCTTAAGGTATTTCCATCTATCCATACACCAATTTCATTGAGATTCCACCCCATCCCACTCTAACCCTACTGCTTCAATCCTGCTCCACTTCATCTGAAACTAGACGCATTGCCCTCTCATTCAACATGTATTTTTTTTAGCCTCTGTTGTTCACTTTTTCTCTCCATTTCTCTCTTGATTCTTTTCTTGCTTCACCAATTATACTTACCACCACTCCACATTTACTTTATAAGCAAGGATATATCACTTAACAACAAAGTTTGTACTGACATCTATTGTCCGGAACATGACAAGGGTTAATTTTCTCCATGACTAAGTGCAGTTCCATCACATATATGTACCATACCTTCTTCATCAATTTATCTGTTGAGGGAGATTTAAGGTAGTTCAATTTCCAAGTCACTATGAACAATGCAGTAACAATCATGAGTGCTAAACTATTTCTGCAACATGAATTAGAGTCATGTGTGTACATTCATAAGAGTGATAAACTGGGACTATATAATAGGTCTAGTTTTAGTGTTTTTCAGAGAACTTTACATAGATTTCAGCAGAATTTATATCAGTTTATACTTCCACTAGCAGTAAATAAATTTCCCTTTTATTCACATCCTTGATAGAATTTGCAGCAAGGATTTTTTTCTTGATATCAGTCACTCTGTCTTGAATAATAGCGAATATTATAGTAATTTTAATTTTCATTTCACTGATTGATTAGGGTGATGGGAAGTTTTATAAATATTTATTAATCATTTGTGATTATTCTGAAATTGTTTGATAGGCTAATTATCACAATTATTGATTTTTTGTGAAAAATGAAACATGTGAAAATAATTTCAACCTTCTCATTGAGATAAGTAATTTCATCAGTACCACTTGTTGAAGAGGTTATATTTTGCATCCAGTGCATGTTTTTGACAACATTGTCCAAAATTAAGCAACAATAATGGTCTGCATTTATTTCTGGGCTCTCTATTCTATTATTTTGATCAACATGTCAGTTTTGTTCCTGGACTATATTGCCTGTGTCAGTATACTCTTGAACTGTTGCTTGAGGTCAAGTACAATCATCTCTCCGGGATCATTCTTTTGGCTTTAGGATTGATTTGTTTACTGGGTGTCTTGTCTTTTTATTCAATGTAAATTTTAGATCTGTTTAATGTTGTTCTATAAATAAGATTTTTGAAATATTGATATATAATGGATTAATATGTTGCACTCTTTTGTTGATAAAGTCATTTTAGCAATAATAATTCTTACAGCCCATAAGCAAGAAAGGTATTTTATGTTTTCTATTTTTTTCTTCAGTGTATTAAGTTTTCAGTGCAGAAGAATTTCACATCTGTGGTTGGTTATTCCCTTGGTAGGTGGTATAACAATTATGAATGTTGACCATTGCTGGACATTTTCTTGAGGAATATTGAGGATCTCTTAAATATTATATTATCTAGTAATAAAGAAAATTTAAAGTCTTGTTCTCTTTGTGTCTTTATAAAACCTTCCCCTTGCATCATTGCTCCAGATACTACCTGAGTAATACAATAGAAGGGAGTCAGGATAGATGATATCCCTGTATCATTGGTTATTTTAATGGGATTTCTTCAAGATTTCCCCGTGTAGGATGATGTTAAGTATCAGATGGTCATATATAGTCTTTAATATGATGAAGTTTGTTCTCATCTGTTGTACTGTCTATAGTACTTTTATAATACAAACATATAATACAAACAAACAAGTATTTGATTTTCTCAAAGGAATTTTCTTTATCTATTGAGATGATCATGTGATTTTTTGTCTTTAAGTTCATTATATGATTTACGCATTTATTGACTTACAAAGGGTCAACCACCCCTGTATCTCTGCAATCAGTCCAATTATATCATAGCAGATGACCTTTTTGATGTATGCCTGCATTTGTCTTACAATATTTTATCAGGAATTTTTGAATTTATGATTACAAGGGATATAGACTGCCAGTTTTCTCTGTTGTTTTATCTTAATTTTTGGCTATTATATCAATAGAAGTTTCATAGAAAACTTTGAAGACTTTCTTCTGCTTCTCTTTTAAAAACAACTGAACAAGTATTTGTTATAGATCTGTGAAAATCTGGTAGAATTCTTCTGTGAACCCATGTAGGCCTGGGGATTTTAAGTCAATACACATAGTATTGAAATTTCAATCTCCTTGTTTGTTATAGACCTGTTTAAGTTGTTTATCTCTTCTTGGTTAGATATTTGTCCTTTTGATAGCTATTATAACCCATTGTAGTATAATTTCTTAAGGTATTCCTGTATAATATTTTGAATTTCATTGTTGTCTGTTGTAATGTTTCCTTGTCTGTTTCTGGCTCTAATAATTTTGGACACCTTTTTTATCTTTTCATTTATTGAGTCAACTCTCTGTTGATTTTTTGTCTTCTAAAAGAACCAAGTCTTATATCTGATTACTCTTTGTATTATATTATCTGTATTGTTACTGTTTGACTCTTACTGTTACTTCTTCCTTACTAGACACAGGTTTGGTTTGTTCTCCTTCTTCTTGATTCTTAACTCACATCATTAAATCTTCTATATAGCAAAGGAAAAATCAACCAAGTGAAGAGGAAGGCCACAAAGTGGGGATGAATCTTTGCTAGCTATATATATAATAGTGAATTAGTATTGAGAATTTAAAAATAACTAAATAAAAATAAAATAAAAACCAATGAAATAATTTTTTTTCTGATTTCTCAAGACAGAGTTTCTCTGTGTAACAGTCCTATCTGGCCAGGAACTCACTTTGTAGACCATACCGGCCTTGAACTCTCAGAGTTCCAACTACCTCTGCTTCCCAAGTGTTGGGATTAAAGGCATGTGCCACCACTGCCCAGCCAATGACATAATTCTTAAAAGGCTATATATATGAAATATGTTATGAAAAGAAAAAATAATAATATGTATGAAATAACTTTAAAATATTCATTAACAATTAAAGAAATGCAAATTAAAATCATTTTGAGAATTCATGTCACTCACATCAGAATACTTAAAGCCAAAAAACTGACTGCCAGCAAATGCTAGTGAGAATACAGAGAAAGGGGGCTCTCATTCACTGCTGGAAATGAAAACCAATGCAGCTACTGAGAAAATCTGTGGGGAAAATTCTCAAAAAGTTAAAAATGAGTACACCATAGGACCTAGTTATACAACTGTTTGGCACATGCCCAAAGGATTCTGCATCCTCCTCACAGACACTTGCTCAACCGTGTTTCTTTCTGCTCTATTCATAATAGCCAGGAAATGGAAACTAACTAGATGTCCTGCAAGTAATGAATGGATAATGAAAATATAACACATGTTCAGAGTGGAATTCTATCTAGGTATAAATCAAAATGAAATAATGAAAACTGTAGTTAAACAAATGAAACTTGAAAATATTATTATGCATGAAGTAACTCAGAAACAGAAATTACATATATTCATTCCAATTTTTGAAATCCAATATTGAATCTTTAGATATGAGGGAAAAACCAGGAATAAACACAGAAACCAGAAAAGGTAAATGACATAATAGGGGTAAAGGAGTACTATACAAGGGCATAGTAAGATAATGGTGGTATGAAGTGGGGGGTGAAGGAAAGTGGAGGTAAGGCAATACAGAGGGAGGCAGGGGACTATAAATATGGCTCAGCAATTAATAGTACAACAACTGCATGCATTTGGTGCACAGACATACAAGAAGGAAAAAGAACTATATAAACAAAATAAAATAAATAAGTAAATCTCAGGGTGAGAGGGAAAGAGGATGGATAAATAACAGTAAGGATGCTTGAAAAAATCATAAGAAATTAGATTATTTTATATTTATTTTATCTTTGTATAGTATTTATAAATAATATAAAGTAAAAGTATATATGTATATGTATATATATGTACATACACACACACATATATATATATATATATGTGATAGAAGTAATAACACAACTTATACAAAACACAGACTCTAAGAATAGAACAGCAAAACAGTTTCAGTCATGGGAAAATTCCATTGGAAAGGATAATGGAGGAACCAAGAGCTCCAACCAAAGTACTCCAAGGTGTTATATTTGACCTTGGTTGTCTGCCAGAACTTGCAGGTAAGACCTTATTGCATGAGGTACTACACACTTCTGAACAGGAGTTGGAGTGATTGGGCTGGAGTTGACAAGAAGGTCTAGTTTTCATTGCATTGCAGAATGATAAAAGAAGATCCCTGGGTAAAATAGAGTTAATAGTCCTATTCAACTGTAAAGCCTTCAAGCCACAATAGTAACATGTGTTTTTCTGTCTTGGATGGGTTACAATAAAGTGTGCATAGTGGAGAAACAGAACTGTAGTCTACTGACCTACTTTCATAATGCCATAAAGTAAAATTGATGATAATTTAAAATTTCATATTATAACATTTATTTATCTAATAACTAAAGCAGAATCTCTACAGGTGCCTTAATAGTTCTCACAGGGCATAAATAAATGCATAATTTAGAATTTGTTTATTCATAATACCATGCAGCATGTTTATTATAAGTTAAAACTCAACATAAAATTGAAAGTAGTGCCTTAAGGTTGTTATAAATGGCAAGAGGATAGCACCAGTTCATGAATAATATTGAGATCAAAATACAGAAACTTACAGTACATTGAGTTATCAAATCTCTAAGCTAGAAATAAAGTCTCTCTGGAGATAGATAAGAGATGAGGCCTGAGGTTCACACCTTATGAATGTGAATACACACTGACTAGAAGTGGATTATGATGCTGAAAGCATTCTGAGTTAGAACATGAAGTCAAATGGGAACTAAACTCTGAAAGGGATGTTACCTTGAGACAAAAGTAAACAGTTCCAATAAATACATTCTAAAGCTTCTATTAGAGAAAATAAGTGAGAGTCTCAGAGTTGAACAATAGATTTAGCAATAGGATTTTAGATTTTATGTTTTATCTAATAAAAATTACATTTCTGATTCACAATATTTCCATTTAAACCTGTTCAAGTTTATGGTAATGAGTTTTGCTTTTATACAGATTAATAATGATTCTGTAATTTCTATTTTAAAGTGATTTTAAACACAAGAAAGCAACTGAAAAATGTACATGAGTTAAATGTACTCATTCAAAATGGATACTGGAGAAAAGAAATTTCAAGTAAATTAATCAGAACTCAAAATTCATGAAATTTTTTTCTATATCTCCATAAAAGATGGGCTAAAGGGCAACTTCTTTTTTTAAAGATTTGGTTTGTTATTTACCTATCCGAGAATTTCAAACATAAGTGTACTGTATGTATATATAATGGTAACAATACATGAATACACTGTTGTTTTATATAATAATAATAATAATAATAATAACAGAGCATTCTGTATTTATATGTAAAAATAATAATTTTAATATTGCAATTATGGTATATGTCTGTCTGTGTGTGGGTATACGTGTGTGAGTGCCAGTGGCACAGATCTGGCCACATATCCCCTAGAGTGGGAATCATAGGCTGTTGTGAGTATTTCCGATTTCCAACACATAGAAAGAATCGTAAGGGAAAGAATGTCTCTTAATCAGTTATAGCCTATTTAGCAAAATGGAATAGACTGAGTGGCATATAAATAGTAGAGACCTATATCTCACATTTCTGGAGGCCATGAATCTCATAAAAAATGTATTCACAGTTTCAGAGTCTGTTAAATATTAGCTGGGGCCATATTATTTAGTAAACTTCTCCATTTTGGGTTCCTTTTCTATACTCCCTGTTCCATCAGGCCATCTCATCCCCTGACACATATACAATTTCCTGTTTTGTTTTTCCCCTTTAATACTTTATACAACTCCATTCTTTTCAAAAGTGAACTAGAAACCTACTATTACAGAAGTTTTCTAACATATATGCAAATACACACACAAGAAGAATTTCAGTGGTGTTACCTTACAATGGGGCAGCAATGCCCTTCTAGACTACTGGATTGCAGGATAACAAATAAAAAACTTAGTGCCAAGAAACACTTGTCTTTCTTGGAGGTGTTGACCAGTGAGGTCCCATAGCCCCAAAGTAGCAGAGACTATTTCCTATGCTCCAGGTGGCCCTCCAGAACTTGAAGATAAATTCTTGTTGGCAAAGAAATACTTGAATCACAGAACATGGTGTAACTAAGTGGTTACTGATCAGGAAACTTCATATGCCTACTAGCTAACTGTCATGATGACAGAGGGGCCTATGAAAGCTGCTGGAGGAGAAAAGTGTTTATCAACCTTTCCCTGTGGCTAGACAAGTCATCGACCTTTTGGGATAATCTCTTCTATCCCTTTGTTAAATTGGGCATATCAAACTGACTGCTAATAATCCTCTGCTATCTCGAAAGATTCATTCATCTCATAACCCTCATCAAAGAAGTGTCTCCTTGTAGTAAATGGTAACAACACAAGGATTCACACTGGGCAATATACAGAACATATGTACTAATCCCAAACTTTGCGTCTATAACTTATGGTCCACCTCTACCCAAGCTATTGCTCAGTGATTATTGAAGTAAAAGGGATAGAAAAATGGTAACGTCCTGAAATGGAGAGACCACAAGGAAAGAATGATTTTCAAGATACAGAAGAGCAGAAGAGTTGTACATCACAGTAGTGGTAACAGCATGCAGAACACCTAACAAGCTCAAGCTAGACAAGTCACAGCATTGACAGGAGAGGTGGGCATGAATTCCCTAGCTACAGATTTATTGGCAAGTGATAGTTTCTCAGAAAGAAAGAATCATATTTCTTTAGAATATGGCCCCTTTTTGATCAACACACTCCAGTGTAAGGTCACCCATCCAAGAATATATGAGCACAAAAACTGTGCGTGGTGAAGGGAAAAAAGAGTCAAATTTGGGTTGGTAGGCAAAGGGGGATGGATCTACAGTAGCTGGAGAAAGGAGATATATATATCCACTCTAGAAACCAGTATGAAGAACCCTAAAAAAAAAATCCAAAAATAAATATACCATTTGATCCAGTTGTACCATTCCTGGGCATATGCCCGATGTGTTCAACATCCTATTCAGCAGGAAGTTGTTCAGCAATGTTAATTGCTGCTCTATTCACATTAACTGAGAAATGGAAACAACTTAAATGTCCTACAGCTGATGAATGGGTGACAAAAATGTGGTACAGATGCACCATGGAAACTACAGCTGAATGTACAGAACTAGAAAAGAGTGAGATAAAACAGGTTCAGAAAGACAAACTCCTCTTGCCCTCTCACATCATGTGTAGCAGTTTTCAGGAGAAGTCATATAATTATATTTTATTTTAAAATTGAATTTTAAAAAGAAAGTAATGCTCAAATGATGTATTACTTAATGGTTGTTAGGAGTGGTTTACTACCACAAGTGGAACAGGGGTCTCATTCCCCATGTCTTCCCAGTATTTTCTATCAAGTTCCTTGTTGCAGTTGCTACTGTTTTACTTTATGATTCTTTATTTCTTTATTTATCTCATTTTTAATTATTCATTCAGAGTTCTACCATTTTTCTCACTTTCTGTGCATTTGAAAATTATGTTTACAAATGCATAGATGTTTCTTGGATTTTGTGCAGTTTAGCAATTTTAAAGATTATATGTCTGGCACTTTTTGTTTTATAGTTATATGCTTAGTTTTAGTTTTCATAATATTGTTTTATTGCCTCCATTTCTTTCCCTTCCAGTCTTTTATGTGATATGCTAGATCCGTATTACAAGAGGGATGGCTGTATCCTTTAATTACTACTGCTTTCTATTTGTAAAAGCATATGGTAAAAAGAAAATAGTCTTATTTATTTATCCAGTATCCACTTGATAGGGGAAATTACAAAGAGAAAGATGAGCAAATGAGATTTATTATCAATCTCTTTTTCAAGATTTTTTTTATAGCTTCCAACTCTAAGTGATATGATTTTATAGTACTTCTCATGCATGACTATGTTTCTATGTTCTCTAGAAAAACTTTATTTCTCTTAGCAACTATGATAAAATAAAAAAATGATTGAAATGAATTGTATTAACATTCCTAAGTCTCTCTTGAGTCTCACATTACAATAACTTTTTTCTTAGTATCTATGTTAAAAAATACATTTTCTCCTTTTAGATAAATTTCTGCTTTTTCATTACTATGTTATAAACATTTTTTCTTTTATTTGGTTTTTTTGAGACAGGGTTTCTCTCTGTAACTTTGGAGCCTATCCTGGATCTTGCTCTGTAGACCAGGCTGTCCTCGGACTCACAGAGATCCACCTCGCTCTGCCTCCCAAGTGCTGGGATTAAAGGCGTGCGCCACCACTGCCCAGCTGCTATAAATGATTAAATTACAAAGTAACAAATCCCACTGAATAGTGGCTGAACAGACATCACTAATATACAGAATTAAAAACTGAAAATGAACACAGTTAGCTCCACTGACTAATTTGGTTAGGCAGTACCCCAAGGCAATCAACACCATTCATCACTCTCAGGATTCCTGGCACAGCAGCAGTGTCCTCATCAGTGTCCAGAGGAAGCTAGCATGCTTTAAAGTTAATTTTTCTCAGAAATAGAAGCAAAGTATTTATACCATTCTTTTTGTCTAATCTGTGGTCAGCTGAACTACTGAATTAGCCTTACCCTTTGGAATTTACAAATGCTAATACAAAGATGGCACACATACACTATAATTATTACTCTTGATTCTCACTCTTAAAATTCATAGACTATAAACAGTGATAATATTTATAGGAATTATGCCCTAACTAGACAGAAAGATGACTATTGCCATTTCAGTTAAAATGGAAATATACTTTGTTAGTTTGTTCTTTAAAATGATTAATTGTTATAAGAATATTTGTTAAATGAAAAAAACACTCATTTTAATATGCTCTGACCATTGTGAATTTGTGCCAGTAAGCTAGAACTCAACTGAAGCTCATAATTAGAACATTCCAGTATATATGAAAATAAAAGTGATGGTTTCTTCTTTCTCAAATTATTATACTTTCTGATAACAGAATTGAGTGATGTAAGTTTCTGGAAAAAATTCAAATTATTTAGCTATGCACTTTCACTTTTCATTGAAGACATTGAAGGTGAGAAGAAGGAAGAGGTTTTTTTTAGAATCTGTACAATTTAAGTATTTCTGACTTGAGGCTTTTGATTTGACAATCAATTTTTTGTTTGTTTGGGTTTTTTTTTTTTTTTTGAGACAGGGTTTCTCTGTGTTGTTTTGGTGCCTGTTCTGGATCTCATTCTGTGGACCAGGCTGGCCTCAAACTCACAGAGATCCTCCTGCCTCTGCCTCCCAAGTGCTGGGATTAAAGGTGTGCACCACCACTGCCCGGCATTGACATTCATTATTTTTTGCATAATATATTTATATATTACATATGCAATCATAATGCATAATATATATTCATAATTGTCATTGCTTCCATGTCAATTATCCAGGTTTGCCCATAAAGCCTGTTTTAAATAGAAAACTAAAGGAAATGGTATCTAATATATAAATTAAGTACCTTGTCAATATATGTTCAATGTCTGTAACTAAATACTCAATGTCTGATTAGTAATGAATTAGACGACTCAGTAGCATATTTTTCATTGTTATTAGTATCACAGAGGAGTTGGGGGAGGGGAAATATTAAAATGAAGTGAATCAAAAATTAAATAAAAATGAAGTTTCTAGTTATGGTCTGGTACCTGAATAATGCACTAACCTGTAAAGCCCATCAGAGTCTTAGGCATTAAGTAACTGGTTCTATGTCCTAATTTTTGTCCCACTGGCCAAAATTCTGTGATAAATCTGCATAATATTCTTACTTGATCATTTTCATTTCATGCCATCCCTCCGTAAGACTTATTGAGATCACATACAATGCATGATCTTAAAAATTGGCTAAGATGGATTCCAAATGATATCAGTGAAACTCAGTTTTTAACTAACAAAATTATCCCCTTTTAAACAAGACACTAATTACGGTTCTTATGAAGCTGCAGTGACTTGAAATACAAGCTTTATTGGACAGAATAACGTATGCAGTAACTATGAAACAGCAAGCCCTTGTAATTCTTTTAGTAGTGCCCAAATGGAGCTGACTCGGTTATACAGCGTGCCAGGGAAGATCTAGGGCTTAAGATGTGCTGCTTCTAGCATATGTGGAGCAGTTAGATCACAATGATTCCATAGCTTGTGCTCTTAAGAGCATTTAATTTATGTGTGGGGGAAAATTGCCTGAAAAGTCACACACATTAGATTATGATGGAGTATTATTTCAACAGTTAGTTCTCACTTATTTTCTAAATGCCACTCTACTCTGTACTTGTCTTGCATATAAATCCAACTATTACTCTAAAGCCTTAATAATAATATAAAATATGATCCCATACACTCTGATACCAGCTTTTCTGCCACAGATTAGAGGGGATAAATATGCCAAAAAAGTTGCTTATAATAGTGTTTACTTAAAAATCTTTAGATTAAAATATAAACCCCAAATCTTATATCTTCTAAATTTCCCCCACAAAATTTCACAATCATTCACACTATTAACTCTATACTTAAAATTATCTATAATACATAGTATAAATTTATTAAATTTATAAAATTATTAAACTCTTAATAACTTTGTATATAGTATAAATGAAATTTACTATCTGGGATGACCATGTGTCCTCTGACAGCCAAAGAACATCTAACAAACCACCAATACCAGGATTGAGGAGATCTCATTTGAGTTGTTGACCAGGGTTGTCCAAGAGACTACCAGAACTTTACAGACCATTGCTATCGCCCTTGGTTGCCCCCAGAGGTGGAAGGTAAATTCCTTCTCCAAAAGACACATGAACTTCAGACTCCTGGCTGAGAGGTCCCTGATCTGTAACTGACTTGAAATCCACCTAGCTGAGAACTAGCATTTATGGAACCAAAATATGCTATGCAAGCTTGCCGAGACAAACACAACCAATGATCCTACCCAGTTATGACATCCATGAACCACAACATGACCAGAATGGTAGAATAACCTTACAGTTGCAATAGTACCAAGCATGCTTTAGCAGCTGCCAACAGTTCTCTAATTGGATATCAGAATCACTCAAAAAGAGCAAAATTATGCCTGGTATTGAAAACCTAACTAACTGCCCAGGAATGGTGGAGTTAGGGATCTTAGAGTAGGATCTACAATTGCCAGTTTACTAAACCAGCATAATCCCTAACTGAATTCTAAAAGTGTACCCTTACACTCATAGATAAGTATTTTCCTCATCCCTGATTAGGGTAACTTTTTTGTTTTGTAACCATAGAGACCATTAAAGAAAATAAGAAAAAAGTATAGAGCTATGAAAGTCAATCCTGACTGATATATATTCAAATAATTCCCACACTGATGACTCAAAGATCATTGAAGAAGATAATGTGGGAAGATTGTAGGAACCAGAAGAACAGGGAGTTTTCTGTGAGCCTGTATCTCCTTGTAATGTCAGGAGCTATGCGCAGAAAGTCTCACCAACATGGCTACTGGAACATTAGCTGGAAAAAGGACAATAGACTTGCTATTGTGGACATTGGAAAGCCCTGGAGTACTCAACCCTCCACAAAGTATGACAGAAAACCAAGAAATGTCAAGACCCAGAGAAGTAGTCTTCCCAAGAAATAGCACACTAATTGATTTTGAAATGCTGAATCTTCACCCTAAAAATATATTCATACAAGTAATATAATTCATACTGAGAAGGCAAGCAGGCTGAACTCTGTGTATGTGTGTGTGTGTTCTTTGTGTGTGTGTGTGTGTGTGTGTGTGTGTGTGTAAAATGGTAAGTAATGAAAAAAGGAGGCCATGAATTTGAAAAAGAGCAAGGAGAAAGATAAGGGAGGATTGGAGTGAGGACAAGAAAGAAAATGATGTCATTATATTATCTCAAGAATGTAAGAAATAATATATGTTTAAGCTTTGGGAATAACATCATGTAAAACATTCATTTTCCTAAAAGTCACTGTTACCTATATTTATTGTAGAGTATTTTCATCTCAGATAAGTGTAATTTAGTATATATATATATATATAGATAGATATAGATACAGATATATAGATATAGATATAGATATATAGATATATATAGATATAATTATTATTTTCATTATTCAGGTGCTTATGTTCTGTAGAATTTTCTTCTACACTGAAGTAGCAAATATTGTATCATCTATCCAAAAGAGAAAACAAAGTGGATGCTTTTAATTCCATTTACATTTTATCAATTTTCAAAGATGTAACTCTGTTATGTGAGTATTTATACAGGAAGCACAGGTTCTAATAAATAGTTGTTAAAATAATTAGTTCCATGATCTCTGATTCATTTAAAATGAGTTATTCTACAATGGACCCTTACAATATATAAATTTATTTGACAATACAATAGTAAACAAACCAGTCTTGTTAACATTGAAAGTCAATATCTCTCTTAAAGTTCCTTACTATATAAATATCCCTCAGTATTTTGAAATTCTTCCATAGCCTCACAATCAGCAGAGCATGACTTATCTTTAAGCTTATAATTTTTCATGCTATAAATTGATTTATAAAATGTGCATGCTAACAAGCACTTTCTGAGAACAATTTAACATATTCCTGGTCATGTTAGTCATGGTTGTCTAGAGGAACAGCACAGATAGAATGAATATAGATTACAAAAAATATTTATCATATTGGCATATTGGACACCTACTAGGTGATATAAAAGTGGCCGTCTGCACCCTGCAGATGCTGAAACTTGGTAGTTGCTCAGACTACAAGACTAGATTCTTTAATAGTCCTTGTCTACCACCAAAATCCTGATGGACTCCTGGAGAGCCAGGGGTCATCAGGCCACATTGGTATGCCACAGAGATTAGGTTCCATGCTTGCCTGGCAGTGACAGTGGCACCAAAAGCATGTATACACTCCCTAGAAACAGTGAGTGCACCAGTCGAAAGCAGGATTGCTTTTCCCTCAGACATATCTGTATTTGAGGGGCCTGCAGAAGGTTACTCACATTCTGGAGGATAGTTTTCTCCTTCAGTTACTTAATCCTTTCAGGAAACACATACACACACACACATACACAGAGAGGGGGAGGCTCTTACAGTTGATTACAAATCCAATCAAGTTGATAAAACACAGTGCCAGAAAGAAAATTGACAATTCTGTTTTTAGTCTTTCAATAAATCTTGCCTACTACATTTTAGAAAAGTCAGTTTTTATCACTCTTTCACCTTTTGCTGAGCTTCATCAATGATAATACATACTGCTTTTGTACTTTCTGGATTAGAAAAACACAGAGACCTGTTGTGTGTATTGTTGAATTTTTGGCATAAAGGTCATGGTAAATCTTATATATATCAAGGAAGAATAAGATTGTGCTTTCTTCACAAGATGTATAAAGTCTTGAGATTGTGAACACTAGACAACCCTTCAGCACAATGTTAGTGTGCTCATTTAAACATGGGGAAACACTGAAAAACTTCCAGGAATGTAAGAAATTGAAATGTAATTACCCCATGAAAGGTGAAACAAAAATCTCTTTAGAGAGGTTGCACATTGGATCAGTCAACTATGGAAATAAGCACACAGAACTGTCAAGAAGTTGAAATATGTCATATGACCCAACTATATCATCCCTTAGCATATACCCAAAGGACCAATGCTCTACTAACAGAGTTGTTTATTCAGCAATGTTCGTTGTTGCTCTAGTCACAATAGCTAGAAAATGGATATATGCTAAGTGCCCTTCAACTGATAAATGAATAATGAAAATGTAGTGCAAATACACAATATAATTTTATTCAACTATGAAGAAAAAAATAAAATGAAATTTGATTTGCAGACAAATTGATGAAGAAACTAAAACACGTACTAAAGGGGATCCAGGAAAACAAAAGCCACATGCTCTGTCTTATTTGTGGATCCTATCTCTGAATTTTACAGTTGAGCACGTATCCTAAACTAGCTTCTGTAGAAGCCAGGAAAATAGGCAGGGACCATGAGGGACAGTGGGAAAAGGAGATCTAGAGACAGGCACATTTTAAGGGAGAATGAAAAGCTGGGAAGAGGAACTGGGCATAGGAAAGGGAGGGTTGCAGAGGGTTGCAGAGGGAGAATGAAGAGTAACACAGTGGTAAATAATACGGAATGTTTTAAAATTTATTTATTTATTTATTAAAGTTTTTTTTTCATTTCACATATCAACCCCAGTTCTCCCTCTCTCTCCTTACCCACCCCCACCCTCCCCCCACCCCACCCCCAACCACTCCTCAGAAAGGGTAAGGACTCTCACACAGAATGTTTCTAAAAGCCATAGGAAAACATCACTTTGTAAACTTACTTAAAACATACACTAGAGCTTCCTCCCTTTTCTCTTTCTCCCTCTCAATCTGTGCATCGTGAACTGGAGTTGGAGTGGGACATCTTTGAAAGGCAGAAAGCAACGAATGAAGTGATGTAAAATTCAGTATTCCTGTACGAAATTCTCAAAACCATTTAAATCAAAACAGATTGTCACATTTTGCAACTGTGAATGGACACTGTAACGCAGGGAACACATTTTCAACCACTCCGTCCATCTCTGTAAGTGGCTCTGAGGTCAACATGAGTTCCAATCCAGCTACAAGATAATTTCAAGGAATATAAGAAGTTTAAAAATACAAAGTTCTGCCGGGCAGCGGTGGCACACACCTTTAATCTCAGGGGGCAGAGCCAGGCAGATCTCTGTGAGTTCGAGGCTAGCCTTGTCTACAGAGCGAGATCCAGGACAGGCACCAACACTACACAGAGAAACCCTGTCTCGAAAAAAATATATATAAAGTTCTTCAGCATTCAATTGTCTCTTCAGTAAGTTCACCGTGAATATTTTGATAATTTTATGTTTAAGGCCCATTATGTAGCTTCAGTTTATCCTACAAACCTCCTTACATGGACACCAAGGGAAAGAAAAATATTTAATTCATTCAGCTCCCATCTTAATCTTTATCCAAATATTTATCACAATGGAGAATCCTTCCCGGGTTCATAGAATAAGAGTACTATTTATCTCATTTTCTTCTCTTGATGCCAAGGAGTATGCGTCATAGTAATGGGATCAATATAGTCTTAGGTAGATTGCTGATTTAGAGTTTACATCAGCAAACACAAAATATTTCTGCTCCTTAAGTGTTTATAATCTACATTCAATCATAATAATTCAAAAGGTCATTTTACTATTTTGTCAAGACAGCTACTACTTCAAGGTAACGCTAATCACATATATCCATCCATTCATTTCTATAGATTTGCTGGTATAAAGGAAAATCAGTTACTAGAGAATTTTTGTGCTTGATCAGAAGCAATACTGTGTGAAATGCCAAGTTTATGAACACAACATTCTGTATTCATCTTTTCAGACAATGGTTATTTTTGTTTAAATGTGGAAGTCAAGAAACAGAATTCAGAGGCCTACCCATCTACAAACTAGACATCTACTCTAGTGAGAACATAACATATCAAGGAATATAGGGCCGATTCTGTATCTGGGACTAAATGATGGCTTATATTCTGTGTAAGCACCTACACTTACTTAACAGGCAAGGTCACCATATATGGCTGTGAGTAATGAAACCAGGCTGATTGGAGGCTCCACAGCTATTTTAAGAGTATGGTAATTTTATTGAGAGCAGTTAGACTTTTTATACCTTCATCAGAAACAGAATATAGTGTCAATTGCTAGGATCAATACAGCTGTAGTTGCCAGGATACAATGAAGTTTGCAAGTCACAGAGTATACAAAATTAACGTCTACTACCAATTGTTCTGTCAAGTTTCCATGCTTTGATGACTTCTGAGGGAAAATACAGAGAAATACAAAGTGGCCTGAACACTTTACTGCTTGAGGGAGCGTATAGGGCTCTCATGAACTGGAGCACATTTTGTGCCCCAGGAGCCATGGACTCTCACCTGAAAAAGCTATGATTCCTGACTCTCAGGGCATGTAGACTAGCCCACCTCCATGGTTCCCTGCAATTCTGTATATAATCTTGTTTTTCACAGCATAAAATCGTTTTACAGGATGTTGAAATCCTGAACAATTATGAAATATATAACCTTTGTTATTATGGGCATGGTCACTGCATTTTTGAGCCAGTTAGTGAGTGAAACAATAATCTGGCATACAATATTCACTTGGCCATGGGAATTTTTTGAGTCTGCCTACATCAAAACAAAAAATTCATTTAGTTTAGGATTTATTAACTATGGTAATTTAGTATTATAGTATTTTTAGGATAAATAACAGAATTTGAAACATATGTGCTTCACAAAAAAGTTTTTGAATGCAAAATTATTAAATTTTATACAGGATATTTATGTGTTTGCTATTCCATTCCTAAGATGTAGATACAATTTAGTGCAGCAGAGAAGTTGTTACTTGTCAAATGCCATTTACCTCTTAAGTCTCAGATCTGGCATCCATACCCTGTTAGAAAGCTGGAGCTGCTAGCTCTGGGTTTAAAGCTGTACTTTTAACTAGATGATTTAATACCTCTTTTTTTGAAATATTGGATTTTTTGATGAAGTAGAACAGTATCAGAAGACATGTTATAGCTTGAAGTTTTAGTGAAATGCCATAGACGTCCTGAGGGGACTCAAAACAGTGGACTCAAAAATGTTCTTTAAGGGGGTCTGGATGAACCTGTGAAATGTTCCATGGGCAGAAAGCACTACAGAGACAAAACATGGAATTTAAAACTTGCTGAATATTGTAAGGTTGAAAACAAGAGAAAACACCCTGGGACATCAGCTAAGGCTCATACACAGCTTCTGAACAGTAGGAACTATAAAACACAACTAGGTGAAGATCACAATATGCACCATAGCTACTTGTCTAAGCCACATGACTGAATTACACTTAAGTGTGTTGTATAGATTTTTGATATGTTATAATTTCAAGGGTCTAATAGATAAATATCTAAATAATTTTAAAATAATATAGTAAAAAGGGAGAAAATAGTTAATAAATATACACATACAAGACAACAAGCAATTATATTTATTAAACATGTAATTTAATAATCATTACTATGATAACACATAACCAAATTTGTAAAAAGACATAATTTTAAAAAATAATCCACTTTAAGTATCATTTCTGAAAATCAGAACAGCCAAAAAGAGCTCAATATGTGGTAGTAAACAAATCAGCCAAAAAATGAGAAAGAATCATAAACTATGAAGCAGGTGATTAAAGGACTTTAAGGCAAAAGCACAAGCATAAAGTAAACATGAAGGAGAGAGAGAAGGAAGAAATCCTAGAAACAACATACAATTGTTAATAACATTATACTTTCTGTAACTGGCAGATCACAAATCCACATATCCAAAAAACAGTTACTGAGACTGAAGCAAAATAAGTAAAAAGAAAACAAATCATAGACTATTATTTTTTTTAAAAAACTATCAACTGGAGAAAATGTCATTAAAAAACATAAACATTTTAATAAAAAAGACAGATTACTTTATATGTAAAAATAGCAGCAGCATAATTCTCAGAAACTGGAATTAGTAAAGTTTGCTAATCTCTGATGAGAATATGTAAGTATATAAGAACACATAAAGGAAACAGATTTGTAATGTGTAAAAGTCAAGATGGTGGCTCTGTGGTTAAACGCTCTGGCTGATGTTCCAGAGGAATGGGGTTCAATTCCCCGGTCATCCGGAGTCCAATCATGCAAGGATAAAAATAAATAATAAATAAAAAAGGGAGAGGGATCATGAGGTCCCTTACTGCCTATTTTTAATTATTTATTTATTTATTTATTTATTTATTTATTTATTTATTTATTTTATTTTTTTATTTTTTATTTTTTGGTTTTTCGAGACAGGGTTTCTCTGTGTAGCTTTGCGCCTTTCCTGGAACTCGCTTGGTAGCCCAGGGTGGCCTCGAACTCACAGAGATCCGCCTGCCTCTGCCTCTCGAGTGCTGGGATTATAGGCGTGTGCCACCACCGCCCGGCTTATTTATTCATTTTTTATTCTGGCACCAGATAATGGGAGAATATCTCTAGCAATCTACAGAGTCTGCTTACTGGGCAAAGGAATTTATTAGTTTAAAAAAAAAAACTCACAAGATAAAATAGAGGAATTTGTCACAGGATCCTGGAAGGGTGAGTCAGGGTCCAATGCTGTTCTCTGGCAAGATCTGAAGAGAAAGCTGCATATGTGCATCCCAGGTCTTCAGGGTCCTAAGTGGCCATGCCCCAAGGACATGTACGTCAAGGTCATAGGCAGGTGTAACAGTTACAGGCTATCTCACCAAGGGCGACACTTCAAGGCATGATGAGAACAGCTACCCACTACATAAAACAAAAGCACGCATAAGTAACTTCTGTCATTCAGGAAGGGCAATGATTCCTTTTCCTTTTTAAATTTAAAATAGATTTTTTAAAACAATGTACTTTGATTGCTTCCTCTACCCTATCTCCTCCCAGACACTTCCCATCTCCCCACACTCTCAATCCACACTTTTGTTCTCTCTCATTAGGAAATAAACAAGCATAGAAAAACAATCAAACAGGTATATAAAAACAAAAAAATAAAAAAAACTGAAAAGAAAATTTACATAAAAAACAAAGAACAAAAAAATAGCCCAAGAAACACATATAGACCTAGAGACATGCATATTGGCAAACACAGAAATCCACTAAAAGCACAAAGGCAGAAATCATAATATATAAGCAAAATGAGTGTTAGATAAGAAAAAAGAAAAGAAAAGAAAAAATTCCAAAAATATATACTTGTGTTCATGTTGTGTTCTACTGCTGGACATGGGGCGTGGCCTAAAGAGTACTTTGTCTTCTGGGTAAGACTATGTTGAAGAAAACTAATTTTTCTCTTTAGAGTCATTATCAATTGGAGATAGGCTTAGGATTAGGGACATAGGTTTGTGTCTGAAGGGAAAAGAAAATCAGTAGCCCTCTTGAGAGTCAGTCCTTATCTTGAGGTATCTGTTGACCAGAGACAAAACTCAGAGCTGACAGAGACTGAACTCATGTGGAAATAGGTCTGGAACAATAAATCTAAGTATATATCCTGGACCCAGTAAAACAAGATATAGGGAGTAAAAAAGAAATGTCTCTATAGATGCCCTGCATCTTGTCAGCCATTAGTAATTTCACACTTACAGTTCAGCCAATAACTTCAAAGAACTACCTCACCCCTAGCTCCCTTGTCCAATCCTAAAACACTAAGATACGTAACCCCCTGCTCATAAACTTTTTCCTATATAAACTCCTTGTAATACGTGCTCAGGGCTTCCTTCTTCACTTGCTATATCTGAATGTTGGATGAAGTCATTGTCCAGGCTTGAATAAAGAAACCCTTTGTCTTTGCATGGGAAGTCGGCTCCTTGGTGGTCTTGTCAGGGGACTCATAACATGGGCATAACAGTGTTCACTTCCAGTTTCAGTGTTGGAAACCCATCAGGTCCAGATCTGTGCAGGACCATATGCTGCCACAGTCTGTGAGTTCATAAATATATTGATCCTCATGTGTTAAGGAGGCCTTGTTTCCTTGCTGTTCTTCCCAATTGGCTGTTACAATCTTTCTGCTTTCTCTTCCATGGGGTTCTCTGATCCTGAGATGAGGAAATTGATGGAAGCATCCCATATAAGGTTGTGTTCCAAGGTCTCTCATCTCTCCATATTGTTCTGGTCTCTGTATTTTTTTCCATCTATTGTAGGAGGAAGACTATCTGGTGATGAGTGAGCAAGATGCAAATCTATGGGGTTAATAGACTGTTGTTAGGAGTTTTGTTGCTGTGTCCTGTATAAGAACATTACCATTTGCTTTACCCTTAAGTCCTTTGGATGACTAATCTCAGGTTCATGGTCACCAAGCAGTGTTGAGGATAGGTTCTATCTCATAGAGTGGCCCTTAAGTTCAAAACCAGAGTCAATTAGATAACAGTAGAGAACATTAAAACAATAAGATTAGTACAGACACATCTCACATCAAAATATTACACCGGAAACTCAGGATTTAAGAATGAAATTATCTTCTCATGACTTGGGTTGTACAAAGAAATTTAAAAGACTCAAAAAGATCAAGAACTAGAACTCTATTAAAATTATTAAATTCCTTTTGCTCAAAATTTCTTCTCTCATTTTATAGCAAGGACTCTAAACTATAGGAGGTAATTGTAATATATAACAAATAAACATAAAATAAAACTATGAACAGCTAATAACATATGATAATGACAGATCTATTGTCCTATTTTGCTATCTATCCACACACATCCATATACACATATGTATTACTTACTTGTAATGGAATGCTCTCTTCTGGGTATGACATGATCACTGCCCTCTTCAACTGTCAGAAAATATTATTATCCAAAGAAATTCTTGATTTTCCCTGATAGTGTGGTTATAAAATATTGTTTTTCCTCGAGTATTTAAAGACAGCTAATGCTTACTAGGGAAGACATTCATTAGTCCCCATTCCTCTCCCCGGTGTTTACAAGTTAAAGGTTGCCAACACAGGGCAGAGAAAGTCTCATGAGGTCTCAGGATTTTTAAACAGATAAAGGATGGTAGGCAAGTGGCTCATGAGGCCCCACAACTCCCTGGTATGCATTGCTAGCAGTTACTGGGAGACACTCTATCTCAAAGTGTGAACATACTTGCTCATAAATTTCTCATGTTCCTAGAAATAACTTGAATTAAACTCACTGGTTTCCCACACTAAACTTGAATGATATCAATTACTGTGTGTCTTATCATTGCCCAATCTGAGGTGAATAATGTTTTTTATTTTTATGATTTTCTAGGGAAAGTTTCATGTCTTAGTTAGGGTTTCTGTTGCAGCAATGAAACACCATGACCAAAAGCAAATTGAAGAGAAAAGGGTTCATTCAGCTTACACTTCCACAGCACTGTTAATCATTTAAGGAAGTTAGGACAGGGACTGAAACAGAATAGGAACCTGGAGGCAGGAGCAGATGCAGAGGGCATGGATGAATGATCACCATGCTTTCTTGTACAACCCAGGGCCACCAGTTCAGGGATGGTACCACCCATATGGACTGGTCCCTTCCTCATTGATCACTGATGATGAGGAACAAACAAGACATGCAAGAGGAGATGTAACAGCCATGAGCCATGTGACAGCACATAGATTAATATCAATTGCTTAATTTAACTTATAAAAACTAGTTAGAAACAACCCTAAGCTCTGGGCTAAGCTTTTATAATTAGTAATAAGTCTCCATGTCATTATTGGGGAGCCGATGGTCCTGAAGAAAATGCCTGACTACAAAAGGTATCCAATCTGGGGCAATGTATTTCCATATAAGAAATAAGAAAGCTTAAAAAGGGGTTCCAAATACACAAAAATGGAGTCAAACATGGCTTCCTAGTCCCACAGTCTCTCATGTGGGCCACAGTACAGAAATGTTTCTCTTGGCTACTGCCTGTGGACTTGAGCCACCAGTATACCATGAGCTAAGCTGCACAGTGGTTTAAGATTTTGCTCATGCAGACAGAAAAAGTTGCACATATGAAATAAAGCAGGTTCAGATGGAAAAAAATTCTAAACAGGTTACAGTGTATTTAAAAATGTACATAGGCTTAAGAAAGAATGGAAAATATTTAGAGACAGTCATAGAAAAAATAGTTTATAAATAATAAAAAAAGAACAAATCACATAGAGATGAGAAATATATAGGGAGTCTGGATCCTGTGTGGTGTTTTATTGACTTTAAATTTTTTGAAAGCTGAGAAGCAAACAATAGCTGTTGAGAGACATGAATTATAAAACTCACTAAATTAATCAACCTATATATTTTTAAAAATGTCTCACCATTAAAATGTAAGTAAAAACTATGTTATGTTGGGGATGAGGTTATGCTTTTGTTTCCACAGAAAATATGATGCATTAAAGGTTGATAGAGATCAGAATTGATCCTAGGAAACCCTTGAAAATCCTGAATACAGACATAAAGAAATAAACCTAGAAAAAACACAAGACAGTTGATGTATATTTTACCTGCTCAAAAATAAAACAAAGAAGTCATCTTTGGCTGGCTGGTGTACAATGCACAGTCTATAGTTGTGTTAATGGAGATATGTATGTAACCTTTGAAAGTTTATGTGTTTTTAGAGCAAGGGGACTGGACACCAATGGAAATGGATGGCCCAGGTGATCTAGCATCTCAAAGTGCCTCGGCTGCAGTTTCTTCTGAGTTCTGCATTCAGAAGAGCTTCAGGGCTGCTGGCTGAGATGGTCCAGCTACATAGACTAGTTTAGCCAGGACTTGACCATTCTCCTAATTTTTTTCAGGGTCACCCAAAGATCCCCCCAGGAAGCAGGAAGTAGTATAGAGAACATAAGGCCCACATTCCCAAGAGATGGTGTGTGTGTGTGTGTGTGTGTGTGTGTGTGTGTGTGTGTGGGTGTGGGTGTGGGTGTGTGGGTGTTTGTCATTCAGTGTTTTATGGATGTTGTCATTGTTGAGGGGATTTAGTCATAAATTATTACTGATCATGGTCAGAAAAAAAAACCTGAACAAAGGAGATTAGATTCAGGGATATCTTTCTGAAGAGATAAAGGGGGTATATAATACAGAAATGATAGGATAAAGGGTAGATTATTATATCTACTTTCATACTACAACAACAACTGCTATGCTCAAATGTTTTACAACGATATGGATTTTTGTATATTGATACAAATTTAAGGTTATTTTTGTCATACTGTATTATATGTTTCCATTTCTTGTTTAAGGTATTGTAAATATGCAGCTCATTTAAAAAATGTAATGTAAACTTTTAGTCCTTGAAAGCTATTTAGGATAATAAAGAAAGATAGGTTAGAAGTTAGTCATCTATAACAATCAAAGTTTTAATCAGGTTAGGTAAATTTTCAAAGTCAATCAGAGACATTTTAAATAGATAGCTTTCAAATACTGAGACCTACAGAATATGGCATTTGAATGTTTTAATAATATAAGACTTTTCCTGATAGTGACACATTTCTGCTCCTGGCAGCACCAATCTGTTACAGAGAAGATAGTGGGCATTGAAGAACCTCCACATGAAGTTTGCTTTTTTGTGGCAAAAGCTCACCATTTGGGCAAGAAACATCCCTTGCCTCAACCTCTGACAGTATGCTGGCCAAGCCAGACAAGCAAGACACATAAAAAAAGTGACTGCTGAACTCTGCCAAGACAGGATAAGTAGTCCTTCAAAAATTCCTGCTTCACAGAAAGTCTGCCAGATATTCTAGGCCTGTAGGCTGAAGATGGATGCTCCATTGTTGCAGAGAAATCTTGGGGTGTCTGTCTAGACAGCAGATGACTCTGTCATTTCTTACTTTTGGAAGTGGCTTGCACTTCCCTTCTTGTTTACCTAGGTAATATTATATTCCCTCTGGGATCTTTGATGGATTTGAAGACTAGATAGTTATAGTTTTCCTTAGTTACGATAGAAGGTAAAATAGGTACAAAACTGGACTCTTCAAAAGAGAACAGATAATGGAATATTTTCTCTAAGTTTGCCAAATACAAATTGATTGGATATTGTAATGTAATACTTACTTGATAATTGTTCTTATTATATATAATTTCATTTGTTAAAGTTAATACCATTCCTTTCCATTTAGACAATACCTGATAACTGTTGTGGTTGTATATAGTTTTACTGTGTTCAAATTAAAACATTTCCTTTTTATTTAGAGAGAAAGGGGGAAATGTTGTGAAATAGTCTTTTTGTTCACTGGGAAGATATGACACTTGGATTGGTTTAATGAAAAGCTGAACAGACAATAGCTAAGTGAGATTTTGAGAGCAGGAAGGACACTTCAAAGAAGAAGGAAGATATGTTAAGAGACAGGGAATGAGCAAGACATGCAAGAGGAGAGGTAACAGCCATGAGCCACATGGCTGCACATAGATTAATATTAGTGAGTTAATTTAAACTTTAAAAGCTAGTTAGAAACAAGCCTAAGCTCTGGGCTGAGCTTTCTTTATGAATAATAAGTCTCCATGTCATTATTGGAAACCCAACAGTCCTGGTGCAAATGTCTAACTACAAAACTGATAGAGTAATTTTGTTAAAAAAAATACTTCGTTTTGAAAATGGAGAGTTACTCCTTTTAAGACTAAAATGGGCACATATCTCTTCTCAAAGAATGTTCGCTGGGGTAGGAATTGTTGACTCATCTTAGGGCTTTCTCAACAGTTAGATTGGTCTAATGGAGAAGCAGCAGCAAACTACAAATTTACACCAGGAATTCCAAACCTAGAATTTGTGGAGTTTTAGCTGGAGAGAATACGTCAATCCCCTTTTGGTCCTCATCAAACAAGAGAAACAAGGTTAAACCAGGATTTCAAAAAGCCTTTAGAACTGGAGAGTCATTTAGCAGTCCTTTAGCAGCACTCCATGCTCTGGAGGTAGAATGGTTCCTGGTGAATGACAGGATATTTTGGAATACTACCTGATGAAGTTGACACCGCTTTATTATGCACTAAGAATTCGAAGAAACAATTGATCAATGCAATGGAATCTTTTCTTGCAATATTGGACTTTACTTATAGTTTTCTTTATTATCCCTTAGATAATGAGTCCTAAAATCAACTGTGACTTTCTTGGAATGATCTTTAGTGACTTATCTTAAAAAGTCCATGGTTTCACATTCTGCTTAACATCTTATGCATTAAATTCCATCTAAGGTGACAGGTTTTAATTTTGGAGGAACATATTCTATGCTATACAACAGAGGGAAGGAAAACTCACAAGGTCTGTCTCCCCTTTCTGAAGGATTTGTATAATTGCAACTTTCTAGAAGGAAGGTGATCAGAAGTCCTCCTTCCTCCCAAGGGTTTAAAGAGGGTTCACAGTTACTAGAGAGAAACAATTTCATGAGACCCTATTTCTCCAAGGTTTTATAGATGATTAGCATTATGGGCAGAGGAGTTCAAAAAACGGCAGTTGTGACTGATTTTTCTTTCATGGTGGAGTTCCTAATAAGTTGTCTGTGCTCCAGTAAGTTACCTTGATTAAACTATTTTGTTGTGCAAGCTATACTTGAGTGGAATTGTTGCTTTGGTCTATCATTGATGCCCTATCTGGTGTGTGTAAATATCACTTTGTCTCTCCATGAAAAATCCCACAACACTTTGTATATGTATCACATTCATATGAGAAGTAAAATTAAAGTATGGAGGGATAATATTCACAGCATTCTGTTAACTTGAAATGTGTTAACTAGAATAGTCAATCAGAGAATCACTGATGAAAGGTTTAAAGAAATTAAATAAATGTAGCCACTTTCAAAAATATTTCACAACATTCCTAAAGTGAAAAATTTCATGTATTATGACTTATTAATTGAAATTATATATATATATATATAACTAACCAAAGTATGTTTAACAAAATGTAGGTATTAGAAAATGTATGCTGACATTATTAATTGTATCCCCAAACTTTATAAACTATGCAAATTCATGAACATGTCCAGGAATGAGTAGTGGCATGTCTATTCGTTTTATTACCATTCACCAAATAAAAATGGACAACCCATCCTATAATGGAATGGTAACAAGTGAAAGAAAATCAACATAGAAAAGCTTGTTTTTTATAAGACCTATATATAAAAGTTTTTTAAAAGTTTTACAATTAATTTCGGGGTATGAAATAAAGAAATAGCAGCTACTTTTAGCAAAATCGAATGTCTGGAAACAGATTGGGCAGAGTAAGAAAACGTCTGCCATTGTTTAGTATTCTGTTCTATTCTAAATTTTTGTAATTTTTTTCTGTTCTGTTGTTTGGTTCCATAAATTTTACAAGATTCCACTTGTTATTTGTGCTTCTATTTAATAAAGAATGAAGTATTTTATATAATATTTGTTTGGGGATAATACATAGGTCAATTAGTAAAGTGTTTAATGCACAAGCAAGCATTTGAATTTATCCACCAATACTCACATAAGAAGATGAGTGTGGCATTATGTCCTTGTAATTCTTTCCAGTTATAGGGAGGTAGACAAGAAGATCATTGGAGCTTGGCAGCCAGCAAGACTATCAGAACTCCAGGTTTAGTGAGAGACTGTGTCTCAATAAACAAGGTAGGGAGTGATGGAGTAAGACACCCAATTTTGACCTCTGCAATATACATACTGACATCTATAAACACACACACACACACACACACACACACACACACACACACACATCACAATAGAAGGAATTTTTTTTTCTTGTTTGGTCTCAACACATTGAATATTAGAAGCATAAACAAAATGGCTGTTTTTCAGCTTTATGTAGAGAGTACTCACCAGTACGTATCCTTATCCTAATCTTCTGCCTACTTAGATTATTTTAATTTCACTTAGCATTATGTTCTAATGTGTGTGTCAAGGATACGATGAGTTCTTCCATTGTCCCATCAAGCAGAATCCTTATCTCTAACGTATTGAATTATCACAATGTTTGGACACAATAGCCTAAAGAAGAAATTTCAAACCAGTGTTTCAATACTTTTTTCAGGTTTACTGTCTTTTTAGTATACTACAACTCAAGATTATTTCCGCATAGTTCTAATCGTACATGGTTGTACCACACCAGAAATTCTCTCAACTCTCTCTCTCTCTCTCTCTCTCTCTCTCTCTCTCTCTCTCTCTCTCCCTCTCTCTCCCTCTCTCATCTATCTCTTTCTTTCTTTCTCTCTACCTCTCCTCCTCTCCTATCTCCCTCCCTTTTCATCTCACTCTTCTGAAAGTAGATATCTACTTTGTCTTCTCTATTTATTGGATAGGCTGTTCTTTTCCCCATGCATGTTTTTGACCCTATGTTAAAAATTAGATGTGTGTGGTGATGTGGAATTTTTCTCTGCACCCTCTATCATGATGCACTATATATTTTTTTCTGTTTCAGTGCCTCTGTCTTTATAACTGGGAGAGTATAACTCAAGGTGAAGTATTATGTTAGTCTGGCTTTATTGTTTCTTCAGAATTGCTTTGATAGTTGTGACCTTTATTCCATGTAAAATTTAGTATTGTTTTTCCTAGCTTGAAGAGAAGTCCATAGGAATTTTGATGATGACTATGCTGAATTTGCAGACCGCTTTTAGTCCTTTGGCCATTCTTACGGTATCCATTCTGTGAATTCAGGAGTTAGAAGACTTCTTGTTGGTTGTTTTTCTCTCTTGGGGGCCCTGCACCCAACGGATACAAGTCCAACTTTTATTGCTTGTGGAGTAAGAGATTTAACCACTGAACAATTTCTCCATAATTTTTTTTTCTTTTTGGCTCTTCTCTGAAAATTTAGAGTGATTTTAAATACTGGTCACAATATATTGCAACAAAGACCACAATGTCACAGATAATGTGGCATATTTTATAAAGCTAAAAGGATCGGTTCATTAGAGGACCAAAGAAGCTAAACAATTATGTGTCAAATAACAAACTTTCAAGAATTACATGTCAAGTTTTACATTTTCAAGGAAAATACACCAACTGAAGCAATACCGGAGTTTTTATTTCTGTGTTTACAATTATTAACTAAAAATCTAGACAGAAAATTAATAAACAGATGCAAATTTAAACATTGCCACATAATTTGTATTAACTCACATATGTAAGCTACAGTAACCAGAAATACCTGAATAACTGTTAATTTTAAGCACATAAAAAGCATATCAAAATAACCACATTATAAACTAGTAGATATAAACAATAGCTTATATCTCCTCAAAATCTCCTGATAATTCTAAAACTCTGATCAGCTTTTTCAATTCTAAGTATATGTAAGAGAAATTGTATGTGTGCTGGAAGCATAGAATATTCACCATCTAACCCTTTACAGAGATTTTCTTAACCTTACTTTGGCATGAGACTAGTATTAATATGTTCAAAAGGATTTAGTATTAATATGTTCAAAAGGATTTAGATAATAAAAAACTATTTTATAATACTGTGTAATTATATTAGAATTGTCTAAGATAAAGATGTCTCAGAAATTTCTAGCTAAAATAGTTCAGTTCTAAATGACTTATAAAACAAAGATGAAGTTAAAGGAATATTAGAAACATTTTTTACTACATAAATATTTAAACAAAGAATATTAAATTTTGTGAGAAATACTTAAGCAGAAATTGGAAGATAGGACATACAACTAAGAGAACTCTATTAGAAAAGAAATGTCTCAATTTAGTCACTTGTGTTTTAGTATAGGAAGATCTAACTGACCAACTAGTTAGAAAATGTTTTTTCTATTATAACTTGTTCTGATTTTATTTTCTCACTTTACCTACCATAGAAAACAATGTATTTCATTTTATATGTAAATTATTTGTTAGATCCCCCTATGCTGTCTTCTCAGCCACTTACATGCTCACCTCTTGTACCCATCAACTGTTTTTCATATATACATATATACATATATATACATATATATATACATATATATATATGTATATGTATGTATATATACTGTTCCACTCTTATTTATGAAGCCATTTCTAAGTGAGACTGTTTCATGACAGACTTCCTCATATTCTGGCATTTATAATCCTTCTGCCTCACTTCCACAATTTTCCCTAAGTGGAAAGCTAGCTAGTTTTAAGGGTTAGTGTGGTCATAGGCCTTAGAAAAGAATCTAATTTTGATCTAATTAGATCAGCCTAATTCCTGACTGCATTCTAAATCTTAGCCCTATACTCACAGATAAGTGTAGCTACGATCCATGGTAAAAGAAGTTTCTCTTTAAAAAAAATGGAATTATCACAGAACATAACTGGACATAACACAGGTGTCAACATATTGTAGAAAGGACATTTTTAATATCTATGGTGGATTTCCCATGTCAATCCTGGGAGGAGTGAAAATGAGAAAATATTTAGAGACATCTATGAAAGAGTAGTTATATGATATATGATAAGGTATATCCTTAAAGATACACATTGAAATATTTACAAGTGAAAATAGTTGATTTATAAATTCATCTACTAATTAATTTATCATTGGTAGGAAAGACAGATAAGAAGATTGAAAAACTAACAATTGTACTACCACTTGACCTACCAATAGGACAAAAGAGTACATACTCAAATGGCTCTAAGTCATTTTAGTGCAGTTATTCGAATTTGTAATTTTATTCCTTCACTTTTCATATAATCAAAACACATTACAACAGATTAATGGGTTAAGAAAATGTGGAACATACACAAAATACACAAAGTTGAGTTTTATATAGCCATTAAGAACAAATGTGTGGCAATTACAGAGAAATGAATAAACTTGAAAGCAATTATGTAAACAAACTAAACCAAAGTGATATATGTGTGTGTATATATATATATGTGTGTGTGTGTGTGTGTGTGTGTGTGTGTGTGTGTGTGTGTGTGTTCTTAAATATAAATATAAAAAAAATTATTGGCTGGGAAAAATATTTCCAACCATGGAATAGTGGTATTTTTATCTTGTGAGTAATGAAAGCTGTGTAATTAAACTGAGAGCTCATTCAGAGACAGGAATCTAATACCTGGTACTCTAAACCTAGCCAAGAGCTTCTGATGGATAGGTCCTAGAACTACTGCCATTTTTCTCAATCAATATGACTTCTCCATGTATTCTTAATACTTATGCTTATATGCTTACCAGAGATAACAGAAGTTCTCATCTTCATTAAGGAAACTTCTTTCTTACATCCGTCAGTCTACTGCAAGAATCCAAATTGGTCAAAGTGTGCAGAATTCCTAAAGGTGGGGTATCCAATCACAGTTGATACATCTACAACACAACCCCTCCACCTTATTAAGACTCAAGGAACATCATGTAAGAAGCAGCAGAAAGTTTGTAAAAATCTAAGGACAAAGAATTCTGCGGTAAGTATGTGTCTTCGAGATATGACAGTAAAGCCACACCCATAAAATCTCAACAGTATCTTAGCCTGAACAAGACCTGAAGAATAACAAAACCAGCTAAATGACAAAGTGTGTTCAGACATATGTGACAAGACGTCATTCCTAGGTGACCTAAATGCAATTGATACTGCTGAGGCTATCACTAAAACAACTAGTTTTCTAGTGACAAGCCATTTGATTGGATATCCAGTTCCAGCTGTGAACACTTTAAATTCAAAATGATTGAGAATAAAGGATATTAATACTGTGTGTTTTAGTTAGGGTTTCTATTGCTATGAAGAGACACCATGACTACAGCAACTCCCATAAAGGGAAACATTTTATTAAGGCTGTCTTATAGTTCATAGGTTTAGTCCAGTGTCATCTTGATGGGAAGAATGGCAGCACACAGACAGACAAAGTGCTAGAGAGGTAGCTGAGAGTTCTCCATCCAGACTGACAGAGAGCAAAAGGAGATGGTGACACTGGGCCCGGCTAGAGCATCTGACACCTCAAAGCCCATCCCCAGTTATATACTTCCTCCAACAAGGCCACATCGACTCCAACAAAGCTATACCTCCTAATAATACCACTCCCTATGGGCCAATGTGGGGCCATAGCCATTTTTATTCAAACTAACCACATTCTACTCTATGGCCCCCATAGGCTTGTAACCATATTCTAATGCAAAATTGCATTCAGTCCAACTTCAAAAATCCCCATAGTCTATCACAGTCTCAACACCAAATTTCAAGGTCTCTTCAAAGACTCATGATAATCTCTTAAATGTAATCCCCAGAAAATTTAAAATACAAAACTAGATCACATACTTCCAATATATAATGGCACAAGATATACATTGACATTCAAGGGAGGAAAGGGAGCATAGTAAGGAAATACCAGACCAATGAAAGACCAAAAACCAACTAGACCAACTCCAAACTCTGTATCTCCATACTTGATGTCAAAACACTCTTCAGATTCTCAACCCCTTTCAACTTTGTTTACTACAAAACATCTCTCTCCTAGGCTGGTTCCACTCCATGTTAGCAACTCTCCTTGGCAGGTATCTTATAGTTCTGGCATCTCCAACATTTTGGAGTCTCCACGGGAGTCCAGGCTTTACCTTCATGGCTTCAAACAATGCTCTCTCCATGCCTTCATGCAGGAACATCCCTTATACCCTTATACCATGGTCTCAACATGCTTTCCTTAGCCATGGAGGGAGATTCTATAACTCCTTTCTTCTATTCTTGACTTGAAAGCCAAAACCTTATGGCTGAAGATGCCAGATTCTGCTTCTTGCTGAAGCTGGAACATGACCCCTTTGTTTAATTATGTCTTCACCAGCTTTCTGTTTTCAATAGTTTCCTTCACTGCCTTTGTTTGGCCGTCCTGAAACTCACTTTGTAGACCAGGCTGGCTTTGAACTCAGAGATCAGCCAGCCTCTTCCTTCAGAGTGCTGGGATTAAATGTGCATACCACCATGCCTGGCCCTAAGCTTTTAATTCCTTTTCACTTTTCTGTAATTCTTTTTGACAAATCAGAAGCTTAGCTGGATGCCATCTTTGCCCTGAGGTCACCGCTCTCTTTATTCCACTTAACATCAGGCTTTTCTTAAATCCATTTACACTTCCTGATGTTCCTTTTTTCCTCCAGCTATACTTTTTGTATTTTTTTCCTTGCTCATCTTGATCTTTTTCATTAAAGCTCTCCATAAGACTGGCTACTAACAACACAATCAATGCTAGATTCTTTGCAAATGTCCTCTGTCAAATCTGTTAGTCTATAATTCTTTAATTTACCCTCAGGTACATTTTTTGGTGCAAAGACAGAAAACAGCCACATTCTTCACCAAACTACCACAAGAATGATCTCTAGGCTAGATACTCCTATTCTTCTCCTCTGAAATCTCTTGAGCCAAACCCCCACAGTTCAAATCACCTTCACAACTGCTGTCTTCCAAGCTCCTAATAGTATGGACCATCAAGGCATTCTTAATGTGTCCAATCTCTTTTCTAGTCCAAATTCTTAAAGTGTTCCATATTTCTACAGGCAAAATCATGGTCAAGCTTTGGCAGCAAAACCCTTGTCCCTGATATAGTTACAAAGTTTGTGACCCCTGGAAAAAGACCACAGACTCAATCAAAATTATAATTAAAAGGTTTATTGAGTTCCTGCTAGCAAGGCAAACAATCCCTGATCCAAACTAGAGACTGCAGTAAAGGAGGGCTATGGGGAAAGACTTTTAATGGGGATAACCACATGAAGTCCTTCCATATCTATGTGGACAAATAACTTTTCTGTTCTGTGAAGTATATAAGGCAACTCAAAACAATTTTGGGGTATCTATGCAAGCAAATTACAGAAGCAAAAAAGCAATTAGTCATATCATAAGTAGGTAGTCATGGCTACACATTTTTGGATGGGGGTCATTGAGTCAGGGTTACCGGGAATTTATCTTCTGAAGACTGGAGTCAGACACAAATGGGTGGTGGGTACTAAGATGGATGCGTAGCAAAAAAAAAAAAAACCAAAAAGGAGCTTTTTTAGCCATAATACTAACTTCTGTCTTAGGGTTTCTGTTGCTGTGAAGACACCATGAACACAGGAACTCTTATAAAGGAACACATTTAATTGGGGCTGACTTACAGTTCAGAGATTTAGTCCATTGTCATCTGGTGGGAAGCATGGCAGAGTGTAGGCATACATGGTGCTAGAGAAGTAATGAAGAATTCTGTACCCAGATTGGCAGAGAGCAGGAATAGGGAGTGTGGTAATATATCGTGTCCCCCCAGTATATTGTTCACCTAATAAAGCTTAACTGAGAGATCAGAAAAGCAGAAAGAAGTCAGCCACATTCTTAACACTTGGAAATCCTCAGCCAGAGACCTACTTCCTGTATACCTACGCCTATATGCCTGTCTGTTCTGCATCTAACTTCCTCTCTCTGCCCAGCTACATTACTTGCTGTATGTCTATATAGACCTCCAGACCTCTATGGTTAGTGCTAGGATTAAAGGCATGTGTCACCATGCCTGTCTCTATTCCCCAGTGTGGCCTCCTGAATGCTAGGATTAAAGGTATGTGCTATCATTGCCTGATTTCTATGTTTAATATAATGGCTGGCTTTTTTCTTTGATCCTCAGATAAGCTTTATTAGGGTGCACAATAAATTGTAGGACACAGTTTATCACAAGAGAGTGACACCAGGCCTGGTTTGATCATCTGACATCCTAAAGTCGACCACAAATAACTTACTTCCAACAAGACTACATCTATTCCAGCATGGCCATACCTCCTAATGATGTCATACTCTATGGAACTACAGGGACAACTTTCATTGAAACCACTTCACTGTGCTATAGCTTCAAGTAAATTAATAAATTGTACCATTATATTTAATATATACATTGACTTTATATATATATATATATATACTGCTATGAAAACATGAAATAGTAAATATCAGAATAAAGAAATAGTTTATAAAGTTTCTCTTTTGATGTTGCTAAAAGCACAATAATAGGTCTATTGGTCCAGTATTGATATAAAGTAGAAATATATCAGTAACCTTTCAATGATAGCTTCTTGGAAGATGATTAAAAACAGTTATGGGTTATTTTCCTATATAAAAAATGAAATAATCTCACATTTAATTTAAATTCATAAAGAATTAACAGCAAATTTTAAATAAAACTTTTAATGTCTATTTGGAACATCATATTTTACTAAAGAAATTTATAGCCTTTATTACATTTTACACCATAACTCTTGAGATTTTCTTCAACTTTAATTGAAGCAACTTATACACTAATACATTTTATAATAATTCTAGTAAATTGTAGAGTGAAATAACATATAAAATGACTTCAACAGAAAAGATTATCAAAAGAAAATGTACTGACATTTGCCAAATACATTTTCTAGTCACCAGCTACTTATTAAAATTGAATAGAACTTCTATTATTTATTTATTTATTTATTTATTTATTTATTTATTTATTTATTTATTTATTTTTTGGTTTTTCGAGACAGGGTTTCTCTGTGTAGCTTTGCGCCTTTCCTGGAACTCACTTGGTAGCCCAGGCTGGCCTCGAACTCACAGAGATCCGCCTGGCTCTGCCTCCCGAGTGCTGGGATTAAAGGCATGCGCCACCACCGCCCGGCTCTTTTATTTATTGATCAGTTCAAATTTTAAGAATGTAAGAGCCATTTTTGCAAATAAGATCATTATCTTTTACATTTTGGTAATTTTATATAATTTAGTGTGAAAACATTTCCCATTAAAGTTTGAGAATGAGTATAATAAAATATGGTATGTATTTATATTTGCTTCTATATGCATACGTAGTCATAATTATTTCACTTTCATCTATCTATCTATCTATCTATCTATCTATCTATCTATCTATCTATCTATCTATCTATC
>CABHPR010153633.1:0-26602 GCA_902168415.1 Peromyscus melanophrys | reverse complement strand
ATCTATCTATCTATCTATCTATCTATCTATCTATCTATCTATCTATCCAGCTATTGTCAATCCCTTGTTTTCTAATAAATTCAAGTAAATCCAATATACTTTAGTTTATTAACTTTTTCAAAGCAGTTTTAATTTCTCTATTTAATATATCTCCAATTATATAGTATAAGCATGTGTGTCCATTACATGAGTAGCAAAATGCCATATTTTATTATGTCTCAAGCAGCAATGTTGTATTGATGCAAAGTGAGATTCAATTCGTGATACAGTAAAACTCTTATAAAATTGAATTATCTCCTTTTTTATCAATTCAAAGTGACTAAGAAATCTATAGTTCAGATCAGCACATTAATAATTTACAACCCAGATTATCTAAGATTGTTATGCACATTACCAAAAGAATAAAAGGGCCTAGAAATATGTTAATGTCTGTAGTTGGAATTTTGTTTGGGCTTCCAGCTCCCAAATAAAGACACAGAGATTTATTATTAATTATGAATGCTTGGCCTTAGCTTAGGCTTGTCTCACTATCTTTTTTAACTTAATTTAACCTGCTTTTATTCATCAATATTTTGTCTCAGATCCTTTTACTTTTCTTTCATTCTGTATGTCCTACTTTCCTGCTTCCTCCTTGTCTGGCTGGCTGGCCCCTAGAGTCTCCCTGGCAACTCTTTTCTTTCTTCCCCAGCCTGACTTCCTCCTCCTACTTACTCTCCCTGGCCAGAAGTCCCACCTATACCTCCTTCCTCAGTATTGGCCATTCAGCTTTTTATTAGACCAATCAAGTGCCTTAGACAAGAAAGATAAAACAGCAACACATCTTTACATAGTTAAACAAATGCAACATATCTTCACAGAGTTAAATAAATATTTCATAACAAATATACTAAAAATTATTAAATACAAGAAACAAAGTAAATTAAAATAAGACCTACTTACCCTTTACTCATTAAGACGTAGTCATCTCAAATTATGAAGAAAACTGTGTTAAGAAAATAAAGTATATGGACAAAAAAATCTACTCATATGACACAGCCTTGAGGCTCACTATTTTTTATTATTAATGTAGAAAGAAAGACAGATTTTGTTGGATAATTCAACAAAAGTAAACTTAAAGACTACATACACTAAATCACGAGACACAGTCGACAGCTAAGAAGGAAACTGTGACATATTGGCCATGAAATTAGTAGCATCAATCTATTTTAAGTCTGGGAAATTAGTAGTTAAATAGTTATAATATCTCTCAAAATTTAGTAAAAATGACAATGTGTGTGGTATTTGTATATGTATATCTTGGAACCCTAACAATCTAACAGATTTTCTTAGGAAGAAATGAAAGAGAGACTTTTTTGCATTTCTCTCTTAATTATTCTAATGCTTGTAAATCATGTATTGTACTTGGAAGAATTCTCAATATATTAAATAAATCAAAGTTTAAATTTAGACTTTTATAGTTATCAGAAGCATAACAATTGAAACCCACAGAACAGCGCTGAAAACAATGCACAATAAAAAGTAGAAGAGTATGCATGTTATGCCAAAATTGTGAAAAATCTAAAAGTAGAGAAAGAAGTTTGCCATGATTTGATTCTAGTAACAAAAGGTAAATTATAATTGTTTTTGTAGTAAAATTTTAATTTACTTTTTAAAATATTTGCAATAGTTTAAAACATATTAACAAGTATATACATATTTTAAACTATTTACACTTGCTACATATATACATATATATATATATACAAATAGAGAGTTTATTTTTTATTAGTTTTCCATTGATTTTTTTTAATACCTCTGACACTTCATTTATATATGTTAGCTCTCATTTTTATATATTTTTAGATTAAGACTAAAGATTGAGACTGAGGATATTGATATATTGTTGGATATATGCTGCTTAATATATTTTAAACTGTCACATATATTTATAGCTGATTTTCTATGGAGCATATATATGGAAGCATGAAATAATATAAATACACACATAATATATGTACATGATGGGTTACTCTATACTGTAGTTATAAACATTAGAAAAATGTTTATGTAGTTACACTGGAAAGATAGATATAATGTGTCTTATAATACTACTGTATATAGTTACTATTTCCAAACACCCTGACAGCCTACCAACAAGTTCTATTTGTATCAAGAGCATTGATAAATGCTCTTGTACATATCAATGTATGTACATATCAATGTATTTTAATAGACACAACACTAAGAAGGAAAAGATCACTTAGAGAGTAGGAATTTTTTATTTTTTTATTTTTTTAGTATTTAGATAAGTTGAAGTCACCAAAGCTTTTTGGATTTGTCACAAAAAAAAAGAATGTATAAGCAATACCAAGGTAAGATGCAGAATGATCAGTTACTCTGGTTACGTTTCAATTTGTGTGCTAGAATAATTTAACCCAAAGCAGCTTTAAATGGAAAGGGTTTATTTACCTTACAAGGTCAAATTGCAGATTAGATCACTTTGAGAAAGCAAAGTGGAAGGAACTTGAAATAATCACATCACATTGATAGAGAAAAGCAAAGAAAGAATATCTGTAGATGTAACCAACCGTCTTATTAAATAAGAGACACAGAGCCAATGTAAAGATAAAAGCCCAAGAGGTCAGAGCTAAGAGCCTTACCCGCCTGCTGCTAGCTAGCCTCTTCCGCCAAGAGACCTCTCCGAAAAGGGGAGCTACTTCCTGTGTGTTTGTCTTATAAAGAGTTCTTGTTCTTCCTTCTCATTGGTTGTAAACCCAACCACATGACCGTCTCGTCACTGCCTGTCTGTAGGTCACTCCAGGTCTTCTATGGTTGGTATTGAGATTAAAGGCGTGTGTCTCCAATGCTGGCTGTATCCTTGAACACACAGAGATCTACCTAGTTCTGCTTACCAAGTGCTGGGATTAAAGGTGTGCACCACCACTGCCCTGGCTTTCGCTATGGCTTGCTAATAGCTCTGACCCTTAGGCAACTTTATTTATTAACATACAAGTAAAATCACATTTCAGCACAAATAAAATACCACTATAAATATCTGCATGCTTGTTTACTTCCTTGTTTTCTCCCAGTTAGCCTTCACCTCTTTTACAGTATTAGGGTCCCCTGAATAGCGAATGGAGTGGCCACAGTAGACCTAGTTTATTCCTATGTCAACAATCAAGATTATCCCCCAATGACATTCCTACAGAATAACCAAATCTAAAGAATTCTTCAATGAATACTCTCTTCCTGAGTGTTTCCAGGTAGTCAAATTAACAGGAAAACATCCTTCCCAAGTAAATACCAAAAGTGTAATAAGTATTTTATGGGGTAAAAATAATTAATTAATAAATCAATTTTTGGTTTACTAAAACAAGCACAGTCTCCTATCTCATGGAAAATAAGAGAGCTAGTTTTCTTCCTTCTCATTTCTTTGCATCTATGTAATGGATCTGGGTAAAAAGACACTTGAAGGTTTTATTGCTATATAAATTGAGTCACTGGTACAAACAGAAAATGTATTCAGCTGAGGTTAAACACACGAAGGCCTTCAGAATTTAGACAAGTGTCCTTACTTTTCTAAGATAGGCCAGACTAAACAGATAAACAAATAAAGGACTGGAAATTTGAAAGCTCCCTTGAAGTACCATCCCTTATATGGTCCAACATTGATCTTGAGAGTGTGCCCCACTTTAATCTGTATTATTTCATTTATCTGAATAAATTTATATCGTGATATTTGGAAAATACTATATGATCCAAATAAAAAGGTAGGCATTTTGATCACTAAAAGATATTGAACAGTTAATATATTCTATCAAAAGTATACAATTTTGTTTAAAGCTTTAAGCATTTTTAAGTTAACAAGCATATATTACATTATTATATTTTTAAAATATGATATACATGTAATACATATAATATATAATGTATATTAACCATAAACCTCCAATTTTCTCTCCTATCTCTCACAGTGTCCTCCAAATATATCTTATCTACCTCTCATTGAACAAAGATTATCAAATTTGATGTTTAGTTTTACTTTCTAAGAATTGAATTGTATAGTATTCTTCGTTTCCAGGTATTATAACAACTTTTACAGAGTCTATAAATTAGGTTGTACTTGTAAAAAAGACTGGTATTTTTGAAATTAAAATACTCTATTTGTCAATATACATTTGCATTCTATTTTTGTATCATATTGAAGAAAATAGGATGTTAAGCTATGAAGATTTGAAGATTAGAAGCCAATTCAAAAATCATATTCATTTTCACTTTCTATCTACATGATAGACTACAGGGTTAGAGGAAAGGGACACAGTAAATAAGACAAAACAACAGCCTACAGAATAGGAAAAGATCTTCACCAACCCCACGTCTGACAGAGGGCTAATCTCCAAAATATATACAGAACTCAAGAAACTAGACAGCAAAATATCAAAGAATCCAATTAAAAAATGGGCTATAGATTTAAACAGAGAATTCTCAACAGAAGAATCTCAAATGGCCAAAAGACATTTAAGGAATTGCTCAGCATCCTTAGTTATCAGGGAAATGCAAATCAAAACAACTCTGAGATACCATCTTACATCTGTCAGAATGGCTGAGATCAAAAACACTGGTGATTGCTTATGTTGGAAAGGATGTGGAACAAGGGAAACACTCCTCCACTGTTGGTGGGAGTGCAAACTTGTGCAGCCACTTTTGAAGTGGCCACTTTTGAAGTCAGTATGGCGATTTCTCAGAAAATTGAGAATCAAACTACCTCAAGACCCAATGGTACCACTCTTGGGCATATACCCAAGGGATGCTCAATCTTACCACAAGGATGCTTGTTCAACTATGTTCATAGCAGCATTATCCATAATAGCCAGAACCTAGAAGCAATCTAGATGCCCCTCAGCTGAAGAATGGATAAAGAAAATATGGTACACATACACAATGGAGTATTACTCAGCTGTAAAAACCAATGACATCACAAAATTTGTAGGCAAATGGATGGAACTAGAAAATATCATCCTGAGTTTGATAATCCAGACTCAGAAATACAAACATGGTATGTACTCACTCATAAGTGGATATTAGATGTAAAGCAAATGATGACCAGACTACAACTCATCACTCCAGAGAAGCTAGGAAACAACGAGGACCCTAAGAGAGACATATGGATCTTCTTAAGAAGGGGAAACAGAGGAAATCTACATGAGTAACCTGGGGATGGGGAGGAATAGAGAGGAGAGGAGGGGGGAATAGAGAGGAGGGAAGGGAGGATGAGAACATGAGGGAATAGGATGGTCGAGCTGGGGGAGGGACAGAGTGAGAGAGCAATGAAGGAGATATCTTGATAGAGAAAGACATTATGAGGTAAGGGAGAAACCTGGTGCTAGGGAAATTCCTAGGTATCCACAAGGAAGACCCCAGATTAGACTACTAGTAATAGTGGTGAGGGCACCTAAACTGGCTTACACCAGTATTCAGCTTGGTGAATACCCTAACTGTCATCACAGAGCCTTCAACCAGTATCTGATGGAAGCAGATGCAGATCCACAACCAAACACCAGGCCGAGTTCCGGAAGTCCAGTCGGAGAGGGATTATATGAGCAAGAGGGGGTCAAGATCCTGACGAGGAAATCTACAGAGACAACTGAACCAAGCTCATAGGAACTCATGAACATTAGACCGACAACTGTGGAAACTGCATGGAACTGGACTAGATCGTTTGCATATGGGAGAGATATGTGCAGCTGCATCTGTTTAAGGGGCCCCTGGCAGGATCTATCCCTGGTGCATGAACTGGCTTTCTAGATCCCATTACCTATGGTCGAACCCATTGCTCACCTTCATGCAGCAGGGAGGGGCTTGGTCCTGCCTCTACTGAATGTACCAGGTTTAGCTGACCCCCATGTGAGAACTTATGCTTTTGGAGGAGGGGATGAAGGGTGAGAGGAGGGGATGAAGGGTGGGAGGAGGGGATGAAGGAAAGATGGGGGGAGAGCAGAAAGAGGAATGAAAAGGGGATCTGTGGTTGGTATGTAAAACTGAATAAAAAAATATAAACTAAAATAAAATATATTATGTTACAAAGAATTAGTAGCTCAAGAAATCTAAGATAGAAACTATAGGTAAATCAACTTATACATATGTCAAAATAAGAGTGAAAAACTAGTCTAAAATCTGAGCTTTTCTATAAAGAAATTTGGGTGAATTTTAAGACAGCATTCTAATAGTGAAGTAGTTTCTTCCCAGTGTTCATTTTATTAAATCCTACCACCTGCTAAGCCAAGATTTACAGGGGTTTGTGGAGGAGAACCTGCACTGCCATGTTATCACAGGAGGTGGAGAGCATTAAATCCTTGCTTTTATGCTATTGAAAGTTTTTCAATACTACTTTAAACATGCCCAATTTAATCCCCGGTTAATTTCAAAGAACATAATTTGGAAGAACCCCGATTGTTTCATTATCATACCTTATTTTTGCTCTCCGTGAAACTTCGTTTTTATTCATGCTATGATGCTTTTAAACAGACAAAAGCAGTCTGATCACTTCGCACCTCTGTGAGCCCGGGCATCACCATGTCACTCACTGAAACAGGGACACCTTATCTCTTCCTATTTTTATTATGCTCTATCTTCTTTTCATGTGGTGCCCATAAATAAAGGCTTTTGCAAATAAAATAAGGAAATAAAGTGCCTGAGTCTTCTGCCTCTGGTCTTTTAAGCAGTTTGTTAACTAGCTTAACTACACCTGATTCCTCATGGTGAGAGCTGGATTTGGGGAGGGGACCAAGAGTGGAAGAGGCAAGGACTCTGTTAGTCAATTGCTTCCTTTGCCTTCAGTTGGAAAAGGTCCCTCTGTGTGATTTATACTTAAACTCTGAAAAGTTTACTTGCTGGTAAATGACAGATTTATTTGGAACCCTGGCCATTTTATCAGTCCCCCAGACATCAAGTAATTGAGGGGTTAATGACTCTGAAATTCATTACTTATTGTTGATCCCTGTTTTAGATGATGATAACTCATCTGGAATAGTCAGTTGTACTCTTTTAACTAGTCCTTTTGGAAAGGTAACTGGAAAAGTTGACTGTATTGTAGTTAACTTCAGAGATATATAGTCTTTATAGTCATATATATGTGTATGAATATATATATATATATATATATATATATATATATTCATTAAAGCAGGAAAAAAGAAAAGGTGCTGTATAGGATGACCTGCCCCCCCCCCAAATGAACATGTATATTTTTCATAATAAAGATGTTATCACCCATTTTATAGGATGGGAAAAAATTATCTTGAACCTTTTGAGTATTATAAATCGTGTTATGCCATCCCTAAATCATTAAACCATAGAAAATCTACCCTAATAATGAGAACAAGACAATCCAACACATTTGTCAATTGTGGCTGTATAAGTATTGGCTACCTTGAATTAATCTATGTATATGGCTACCTTATTCCATGTATCATACAGCATCTCAGTTTCTAGAGTACTTTACAGAGAGGCTATTTAGATCTTTTGATAAAACAATTAAGAGGTTTATGCAATCTCCAAATGAAGCACTCAGTGATGTTGATTCTTCTATGTGTCGGACTATCCCTCCAGTTTACACACAGGCATATTAACTCATCTACAGAACTAATCAGACCAAAAACTTACTTAATAGAAAACCTAATTAGTTCACAATGAGTAACAATTAGAACCCAGGGACTGACTTTCTTGCTTGCACATTGTCTTCTCATAAAATTTTCAGAGTCTTACACTTTATAATGTGCTTAGATTAGTTCACTTCTAAATAATAAAATTTGTTATGTATGTGTTTCTAGTAATTTAACACCATTGAGCAGTGTTTCTTCTATTAATATAATAATAATTTAAAATGATTTTAATATAAAGGAATAGAGTGTGATGTATAAAATATGAACAATAAAATTCTAAATAAAAAACATAGGTGTGGTCAAATGTATCATGATATACATTTAGTAAAATAAATATAATGATTACAAGAATTACACAAACAAATGTCAGGGTAATAATGTGTACTAGATTACACAAGAAGAAGAAAGGCTGGGATCTACCATCATGTGGACAACACAGATCAATTTCTGGTCTTTGCTTCTAGATTTGGTGTTGGATTTCAATATTCCTATTAATTGCAGAACATTTTAATTTTATTGTATTCAAACATATTCATATAAAATAAAATGAAGAGTTTATGTGTATCCGTCATCAGAGTAGATTACAAAAAATACATAACTTACCTAATTTTTTGCTCATTTTTTCTAAAAAGAAAATACTTTCTTAAAATTAGAATTTGATACTAAAGCATAATTTAGACATTGACAAGCATGGACTTCTTGAACAAGGTAGTTAATATTGCTGACTCAAACTTATTTCATCTAATAAGATTAAGCAAACTGCTTTGTCTCCAAAGAGTTAAAGGATGAATGAGGTAATTATATTGTTTCTCAGATATGGTTATTCCATGTTTTCTTTTAAACAATTTAAATTATTCAATTACCAGGTGATATTGCTAAATTTTCAAAGTATGCAGTGCTATTGTTATGATTATATATTTATCTTATAATATTTGTTCTATATAAATACAAATGTGAAAGTGGGACAATGTGTTTTAAATCTTTATTTTAAGACAACAGTGTATTTCATTTTGATCATATTCCCCCTTTACTACTTTCAATACCCTTTTTCTTCTCCTCACCCATTAGTTTTCCTTTGTCTTAAACTGTTTCACTTTAATTTTCATGTTTGTGAACCTCAAGCACGACTGGTCTCCATGGTGGACAGAGGACATTTGATCTCCTTGAACTGGAGTTACAGACAGTTATGAAGCAATGTGTTGGGTATGGAAACTAAATCTGGGTCCTTCAGGAGAGCAACAAGGTTTCTTAATCACTGAGTGATCTCTTCAGCCCCTATCTAATATATCATTGAACAGTTTCTGGAAAAACAATTTAAACTGAAAATTAAATAAAATTCATATAAATTGTTAATAATAAAGTAAGTCTCACTATTTTTTATTTCCTGATACTTTCAAAAGCCTGGAAAATAACTGGACTTGATTTGAATAAAAGTTTTAGTGGAGGAAACACAGGCTATTGAAAGGAAGCAGAAAAACAAGACAAGTTAGTGGAGATGTTCCTGAGCACAGCACATAATTCACATGTTAAAATGTTGTAATGAGACTCATCATTTTGTAAGCTAAGTAAAGAAGAAAGATAGCCGGGTGGTGGTGGTGGCGGCGGCGGCGGCGGCGGCGGCGGCGCACGCCTTTAATCCCAGCACTCGGGAGGCAGAGCCAGGCAGATCTCTGTGAGTTCGAGGCCAGCCTGGGCTACCAAGTGAGTTCCAGGAAAGGCGCAAAGCTACACAGAGAAACCCTGTCTCGAAAAACCAAAAAAAAAAAAAAAAAAAAGATGAAAGATATTCCACTTTGGGTAGAATAAGCACATCCCAGCTCTACAGATATTATGGTGGAAGGATCTCCACAAGACAAAGGACAGCCATAGTTGCACAGAGAGGTACAGACCAGCTAGGGTTTCATAATACGAGTGTGCCTCATAAACAATTTAATATTTAGAATAAGAAATTAATGTGCATATTCATTACTTCCTATGGGAAATAATGCTTTCTTAAAACACTGGTAAGGATTTATATACAGTGTATAATATTTATGTCCATAGACTGATTTATATTTCTTGTACCCTCTATTGTATCACTTTAAAACCTTTTTACTTTCTATTTAATTATATACATATGCCTGTGTGTATGTAACTCACAGATTGCCATTAATGTTTGTTAGCAATTAAGACTTAGAGAAAAGCTGTGTGCGTAATAGATAATATTAATAAGATACAAACATATTATGGCTCAAAATTCTTCCCCTTTTTTGCTTGTGCATTTTATGGGGAGTATTACATAACAGTTTTCAAATTACATAAAATTATTTTAAACATTTTCATTCCATTCATCATATAATATGATTGAAGCACACAGAGTTTAAGTCGTTGGCCAAAAGTCACATGGTAATTCAGTAACTTCGAACCACTACTTACTCAACTTGGTGGTTTAAGATAGCAATGTAGCAGGTCTTAACTAACATGTTGTCTGCTTCTGTTTCTCCTATACTTTATGCTATATTCTATTTATGGCATTTAGAAAATGATAATGAACACTAATCATTATCAGAAGTCTAATATATCAGTGACTGAGATGATTCTCCAATTAATAAGTTAAGATATGTCTTTGTTCAAAAAGGACTCTGAGATACCATCATACTTCTGTCAGAAAAGGCTAAGATCAAAAACACTGATGACAGCTAATGTTGGAGAGGATGTGGAGTAAGGGAAACACTTCTCCACTGCTGCTAGGAGTGCAAACTTGTACAGACACTTTCAAAAGCAGTATGGTGGTTTCTCAGAAAATGGAGACTCAATCTACCTCAAGACCCAGCTATACCACTCTTGGGCACATACCCAAAGAATGCTCAATCATACCACAAGGACATTTGCGCAACTATGTTCATACAGCATTATTCATAACAGCTAAAATCTGGAAACAACCTACATGCTCCTCAACTAAAGAATGGATAAAGAAAATGTGGTACATTTACACAATGGAGTAGTACTCAGTGGTAAAAAAACAATGACCTCATGAAATTTCCAAGCAAATGGATGGAACTAGAAAGAATCATCATAAGTGAGGTAACACAGACACAGGAAGATAAACATGGTATGTACTCACTCATAAGTGGATATTAGATGTAAACCAAAGGATAACCAGGCTACAATCCACAACCCCAGAGAAACTAGGTAACAAGGAGGATCCTAAGAAGGACACACATGAACTGCCCTGGGAGGTGGAGATAGATATTATCTCCAAGGCAAACTGGGAGGGAGTGGGAGAAAGGGGAGGGGATGGGGGATGACAACATGAGGGAATGGGATGATCAAGTACAGGAAGGAATAGAGAGGGAGAGCAATGAAAGTGATATCTTGATAGAAGGAGCCATTATGGGGATAAGGAAAAACGCGGTGCTAGGGAAATTCCCAGAAACCCAGAAGGATGACCCCAGCTAAGATTCTTAATAATAGTGGAGAGGGTGCCTGAACTCGCCTTCCCCTGTAATGAAATTGGTGACTACCCCAACTGTCATCACAGAGCCTTCATCCAGTGACTGATGGAAGCAGATGCAGAGAGCCACAGTGAGGCAAAGGGTCAAGCACCTGGAGTCCAGTCAAAGAGAAGGAGGAGGGATTGTATGAGCAGTGGCAGGGGGTCAAGATCCTGATCAGGAAACCCACAGAAACAGCTGACCCTGACTAGCTGACAGCTAGTGGTAGCTCAGGGACTCTGGATGGAATGCTGGGGAACCTGCAGGGAACTGGACCAGGCCCCCTGAATGTGTGTGACAGTTGTTTGGCTTGGTCTTCTTGTGGGGCTCCTGGCAGTTGGACTTGGATGTATCCTTGGTGCATGAACTGGCTTTTTGGAGCCTACTGCCTATGGTGGGATACCTTGCTCAGCCTTGATGCAGGGAGGAGGGGCTTGAGCCTACCTCATCTTGATATGCCAGACCTTGTTGATTCTCAATGGGAGGCCTTACCCTCTCTGAAGAGTGGATGGAGGTATGATGAGAGGGAGGTGGTGGGGGGCAGGAGGGAAGGGAAGGGGAACTGTGGTTAGGATGTAAAATGAAAAAAAAATAGCATAAAAAATATGTCTTTGTAAAGATTTGATTTTAATAAAAAGCAATTTATAAGTAAGATGATAGCTTTATCCATAGGTGTGTAGAGTTGATAGCCAGGATCTGTAAACTCATGTACTTATTAATTTATACAATACCTTATTAATTGGGATTTTAAATAATTACAAAAACATTCATGATGAGGCAGAATGGGTTAAAAATTTTAATAGAAAGCTGGCTTTTCCCATATGTTAATGTAGAATTGAAAAGAGAGCTGTGTCAAGCATAATGAGAAGAGCTGAGTAAAGAGATGATGTCATTAGTAAGAAATTTATCATCTATATTCAACCAGTTTCTGTTTTACTGCCTTGAATGACAGTGTTATTTGTATCTCTATTTAACTGAAGTAATGAAATTTACTCCAATTTGTTGATTACATTTATAAATGATGCACATAACATGAGTGCCAAATCATAAAACATTTATGAATTTGTCATGATCTTTGTCCCTTGACTATGAGGACAAAAACTCAGATTGTGATAGTCAAGCATGTAAGAAGAAAGGATATTTGACGGCTTCTAAAGGTCAACGTCATAGTAAGATGATCAGGTCTTTGTGAACACTAGCTGAAGACATACTACCTATAGCAAGTTACTGAGCTTAAAAAGTCCAAAAGGGCTTAATCTTTGCATAACTGTATCTGGCCATATGAGTACAAACGGTGAACATCATTTCTTAGAAAAATTATACATGAACAAAAAAATATACTAAATACTGTAGAATCATATGTAAGGATCTTGATCTTTATCTCTTATTTAATTATATAAATAGATAATTTAAAAATTTTAATAATTTATGACTTAATTTTAAATCCTAATGGTTCTTTATAACATTACTAAATGTTTTTAGTTACAAATTTCATTAACAATAATTTGTGTACATTCTTTGAAGTGTTTATAATACTATGTCCATGAAAACTGTTTTTGAAATAATGTCCTTATTTTCCTCTCAAGACATTAAAAGTATAAAAAAATAAACTTACTTTCATAGCTACCATGCCTAAAGAATATATGCTTGATAAAAATATTTCTTAATGTTATAGTTCCTTAGTTCAAATTAGAGTATAATATTTGTTAAGAATCATGTTTTTGTGAAATACATGAAGTTATGTCAATTATCTTGTCACTTGCTATTCAAATTATTTAGTAATAGCTTACATTCCCTTATTAATTATATGGATAAGCTTATTATATCCTTAGAATGAAGATTTCTTACAATATTCTTTATAATTTACCTTGTTAAGGTGATTAATTAAATTTATTCAATCTTGTTACCTCCTCAATAAGACTGTATAGATGATACTATACTAACCCATCATAATATTTGCAGAATTATTTTTCAAGAAATTCTGTTCAATATATCCTATTACCTATGTCACAAGTAAAATGAATATAGCAACTGTCAAATAAAAATATATTTCTAAAATGAATTAGTCAAATTTCTGCTTCTCCTTGGAAAAGAAAAGACACATTTTACTAGTTAAATGAAACATCTCTTTTCTTTGCAAAAAGAAAAAAAGAAAAAAATATCTGAATGCAATGACCATGAGAATTGGAAATTGTTCAGAGAGACTGTACACATAGTAAAGACAATAGAAGCTTGGGAACAAAACTTTACAGAGTTCTTGTTCTATTTGCTGGCAGTGAGCACCAGAAATACCCTGGTTCCATTTGCTCTTCTTTATAAAATCTCTCCTGATCATTTCTCTAAAGAAATAAATGCAGTAAAATTATAAGAAGCTTTCTGCATTGTTAAGATGTAATACAAAGTGTTGCTAGGACTTTCTGCATGCAGACTTGAGGCAATTTAGTCCTTTGAATAGGCGGTATGTGCAGCCAAATATTTTTCTGTCAAATCTATATATGAGTTCTTGCTGTTAATCATATTTTTCAAAGGTTTAAAATAAGAAAGAAAGAATTTTGCTCACCATCTAGTGCTATCATTATTATTGTTTTCAAGTCACTGTTTTTAGTTTTATAATTAATTGTACATGAAAATAGTAAAAAAATTATTTACTATGCTCTCATAATGTGATTTGTAGACTCCACTTTTTTTTTTTTTTTTTGGTTTTTTGAGACAGGGTTTCTCTGTGTAGCTTTGCGCCTTTCCTGGAGCTCACTTGGTAGCCCAGGCTGGCCTTGACTCCACATTTAAAGGTGTCCTTCAGAATAAATAACAAGGAAAAGGGGTGGTCCATCAGTGTAATTCTTCACTAAAACAGGTATCTGTCCCAGTCATCTCATGTGACATTGACCATGGTGGAGGTGGAGTTGATGATGTGATTGTGTCCTGGAAAGTGGCTGAAAGTGAGGCTGCTCCCCTCCACTATAAAATGTATCTTATGCTTTGCCTTTAGAGAGCTAAACAAAGAAATAATTACTTGTACTGTAACCCCTTCCCCATTTAATAACAAAGAGAAAACATACAAGCTCTAGAGAATATACCAACCACTGCAGGCCCCTGTCATGACCTCACTTTCAGGAATCAGCTTTTTGAAATCTAACTTCATAACAGAGTAACTGGTATCCAAATGAGTCCAGCTAACAGGCAATGTTTAAGCAACAGGCAAACTAAAGCACAAGGTGTCTATAATCAATGACTCTTTAATTAAGAAAGTGTTATCAAGAAAGCTTACTGATCAGAGTATAAACAATTCAGCATATTTTTGAGATACTGACTTTAATTTCCACTAATTAGGAGCCTGAGATAGGTATATCACAAATTCAAGATATGACTGGTCTACAGAGTGAAGAAGTTAGCCTGGTCACTTCCCTCCCCTGAAAAATAATCATTTTTTAAAAAGCTGGTGATGTGGGTCAATAGTAGAATACTTGTCTCACATACACACAAGATTGATAGTACTGGAAAGAAAATAAAAGGAAGGAAGACACAGAGGGAAGAAGGAAAAAAGGAGGTGAGGGCTGAAAGGAGTAAGGGGGAAGGAAGGGATGGAGAGAGAAAATAAGGAAGAATGAAAACAAAGACTACATTTAGCTTAATTTTAGCCCAACAAATTATTCAGGCTTCCCCATTTATTAACCACAAAGGCATAATCCAAAGTACTAGTTAAATAAATAAATAAATAAATAGATAAATAAATAAATAAATAAATTTCTCTAGCTATAGAATTTATTAACAGTCCCAGGGAATCTGTTGGAATCAGTAATAAAATTGGGCACAAGAACAGATGCTTCATTAAATGTCAGATATGAGTTTTGAGTGGATTTTCTTTGTAGTATTTGTGTTGTGTTCAGCTTCTGCATTTGGAAAATATAAATATGGTCAAAATCTTATACAATCAACAATTGATTTAATGTCTTCTCCCCCTCCTCCCTTTTCCCTTCCTTCTTGTCTTTTTCATTATCCAACCTGACCTTTAACTTATGATGTATCAGAGTATGATTTTACCCCCACCTTTCAAACACCAGAATTTCATTGAAATAAAGCTTCAAGAATAGAACTTCTGCACAATAATGCAATGTTGCTAGGTTTGTTCAGATTTCTTATCTGTGAATAATTAGATGCTGAAATGCCTCAGAGACATGGACATCAGTGGCTAACAGACAAGTGATGAAAATGGGCACAAAGGAAGCTAGAGTTAATGTGATCCACTTTCTTGTGTACCATACAAGTAGATCTTAACAACATAATATACATAGAACATTCAGGAATTTCAAGGTTGAAACATTACTCTTTCTAGGCTAAATAAGTCAATTTATTACATTTTTGAAGATCATGCTGCAAATTCTCTTTACTTTTATTTTTTCTACCCTTCCCTTGTGGTCATGCTAAACTTTCTATGAAGGCTGATTAAACGTAATTGCTACATGCATCTAGCACATTGAATGCAAAGCTTGGCACATGGGATACGGTTCTCCTCTTTTTTGGCTACAAGACATTGAAGAAGTTAAGATAAGGTCCCCAGTGTTCTGAGAAAGATGGACAAAAGCACTTTAAATGCAGTCACAGAATATGACTAGATGTCAGTAAACAGTAGTAAAATGTAGTAGCAGGAAGCATTGAAAGAGCTCTCCTTAGAAATCTGTACTTTGTGGAGGGGAAAACTTCCATGGCCTCTATCATTTAATCTGCTTTTCTCTGTGATACTTATAAGAGCCACAACTTCTAGTTCTAAGCTTGGATGCATTGATTAGAAAACTAAGCATTAATTGATAAACATTTAGGACTACTTTCTTTTTATTGTTTAATTTTTTTAACTGTTCATTGATTCTTTGCAGATTTCCCATCATGCATTCTGATCCTACTCATATCCCTGTCCCCTCACTTCAGTCTCTGCCTTTGCAACGCCCCCCCCCAAAAAAAAATTTAAAAGTAAAACCAAAAATCAAAAACAACCAAAAAGCAAAGCAAATAAACAAAAAGCAAATAAAAAAATCTCAGCCTGGAAACTGTAGAGTACCTAAGTGGGTCATACATTTTACCTTTTAGCCCACACATCTTTACTTGTAAGTGTTCATTGCAATGAGTCATTGGTCTGGTTCAAGGCCTCTGGCTTCTGCTACACCCTCCAAACTAGGCCCTCAATGGAACTTCTCTTGGATAAACTCTTGTTGCCTTATGTCATGAAGATCCTGTAGCTTTGGATCTGCAGATTCAGCCCCTTCACCTGCACCAGCAGTTCATAGATGAGTTTGGTGTTGGGGTATGCTACCTCATGGTTCTGGTTCTGGGCCTGGATGGTAGCTGGTTTGGTCAGCCTGCCAGCTTTTCCTCATCATCACCACTCAGACAAGCTCTCCATCACTGCCCCAGCTCAACTAATGTAGCAGACAACAAGGAGCAGGGCCAGTTCTCCTGCTCTCACACCCTCGGGTCCAGCTCACCTGCACTCCCACCACTAGGGCCAGCTCTACTCTTTTGCCCAGGCTATATGCAGGGCCAGCTTTCAGGATTGCTGCCCTTGGTGAGCAGCAGGACCAGCTTCTTCCAGTCTCGTTCCTCCAAGATCCGATCTCCTACTTGTTGCAGGTGGCAATGAGGGAGGGGAGGAAACATATTTCCTTTACCCTTGCCATCCCATGGTATGTGAATGAAGGGGCTGGGGCAGCTCTTCTGCTCTCATACCGGCTCACCTGCCAACAGTGCCAGCTCTAGGGTGCTGCCCAAGCGAGGTACAGGGCCTGCTCTCCTGAGTGTTGCTGCCAAGGCTGCAGGACAGTGTTAATTCTCTCACTCTTATGACCTCAGGGCCAGCTCCCCCATCACAGGTGGCCAGGGGAAGGTTATATCTCTCTCTCCCAACTCCATCTTATGGGAGATGAATGGTGGGGCCAGATGTTCCACTGGCATTCAAAGAGCCAGATCACCTGCATCTCTCTCAATGGGGTCAGCTCTACTATGCTGCCTGGGCTAGGTACAGGGCCCACTGTCCCAAGTACTGGACCCATTGAGGGTAGGGTCAGCTCTCCCTCTCTTATTACCTTAGTATCAGCTTTTCCTGCCTGCAGTAGGTGTCAAGGGCAGAGAAGTAAGGGAGTATCTATCTCTTCCTCACCCAAGCCGTTTTGTGTGTGTGTGTGTGTGTGTGTGTGTGTGTGTGTGTGTGTGTGTGTGGCTATCCCTCCCACTCTCCTGTATTCAATGTGGGCTCACCGCACCCTCACCCCTACCAGCAGGGACAGCCCTACTGTACTGCCCTGGGGAAACGCAGGACCCATTCTCCATAGTTGTGCCTTTGGTGAGAGGCAGGGCCAGTTCTCCTTTAGGACTAGTTTCTAATGAACATTCAAATTTAGGATATCATAGGTGCTACATATTTTGAGAGATATTACCCAAATTCATTTGAAATCTTCCTTTATTTTTTATATTAGTAAAACATAATAAATTTGAAGATCAAGAAAAAAAAAACCTAATTAAAAACGGGACATAAAACTAAGCAGAGATTGCTCCAAAGATGAAACATAAATGGCTGAGAAACACTTTTTAAAAGTTCAAAATCCTTAGCCATGAGGGAAATGCTAATTAAAACTGCTTTGAGAGTTCATCTTATACCAATCAGAATGGAAAATCAATGTAACAAATGATGGCCCAGGATGACAATGATTCAGGAAAATAAGGGAATGCCTACTCATTGCTGTTAGAGTGCTAATGGGTACAGCTACTGTGGAAAGAAGTATAGAGATAGATAGATGAAGTAGATATGTCAAAAGTCCAACTGTACCACTTTCGTGCATATACCCAAAAGACTCTCCATCTTATTACAGAGATATGTTTAATCTGTGTTCATTGCTGCTCGATTCGGTATAGCCAGAAACTGCAAGCAGTCTAGTTGTCCATCAATTGATGAATGGAAATGAAACTGCAGTACATTCATATAGGGCAATATTATTCAGCTGTTAAGGAAGATAAAATGCAGGTAAATGAACAGAGATATAAACAATCATCCTGAGTGAAGTAACCCACACACAAAAGGACAAATATTGCGTGATTTTTGTTTTAGGTAAAAATTAACTATTAAACTTTTTGTATTTGTTCATTATTTAAAATAACCACAGAGGTTAGATACCAAATAAGTAACATTAGAGAGGAGAGGAGTTCTTCCAAGGAAAGGGAGGTAGAGAATAGTGTTATAAAGAGAAAAAAGGGGAAATAGAATAAAATGATTAAATCAGGAAAGTGTTAGAAGGGCTGGGAAAAAGAGGAAATATAGGGAGAGACAACTAAAGACCTTTTGAAATACCGTACAGAAACCTAATGTTATAGAAGATTCCCTAAAATATATACATACATGATTAGAACTCAAATGGAGTCAGCATACAATAGAAGAGACAATGCCCAAGCTAGGCATGACACTAGGTAAAAAACTTCAATGACAGGAATGGGTTATATCTTGTTGAGTGATTTTCATGGGGGTGCCATATACCCTACACACAATGCCAAAGCTATTGGTTACTCTTCACAACCTGATAATAAGACCATATTGCTGAACACACCATTTATATCATCAAGCATAGAGAAATCAAGCTAGTGCACAACAAGAAGCTTTACCCCTACTGACTAGTGTTCATAGTGTTGGAAGGTACTCTGCATGCTATGGCAGAGTAAAGTAATCAATATCAGACAGCTAAAAACTCTATGACCTACAATAGCTACCTATCTGGCAGATATATTGGTGAAACAGTGGCAAAAATGTTGTGGAAGTGTGTTAGTTAGGGTTTCTATTGCTGCAATGAAACATGATGACCAAAAATCAAGTTGGGGAATAAAGGTCTTATTTGGCTTACACTTCCATATTACTACTGTTCATTATCAAAAGAAGTCAGGACAAGAACACAAACAGGACAGGAGCCTGGAGGCAGGAGCTGATGCCCTGGTCACGAAGGAATGCTGCTTACTGCCTTGCTTCACATGGCTTGCTTTCTTATAGAACCCAGGACCACCAGACCAGGGGTGGCACCATCCACCATGGACTGGGCTCTCCCCATCAATCACTAATTAAGAAAATGCTCTACAGGCTGGTGATGGGTGATGTTGTTCTGTATGCTGTGAATATATGTTCCTCTGATTGGTTGATAAAGCCGTTTGGCTAACAGTGAGGAAGAATAAGGTTAGGCTGGACATTCTAACTAGAGAGAGAGGAAGAGGAAAACAGAGCAGAGGAGACACTGTTAGCTGCCACCAGAAGAAGCAAGATGTAAGGTACCAGTAAGCCACAAGCCACGTGGCAAAGTATAGATTTATATAAATGGGTTAATTTGAGATATAAGAGCTAGCTAGCGAGAAGCCTGAGCCATTAAGCCATACAGTTCATAATTAATATAAGCCTTTGTGTGTTCATTTGGGTCTGAGCAGAGCGGGACCAGAAAAACTTCAGCTACAGGCTAGCCCACAGCCCGATCATATGGCAGCATTTATTTCAGTGGAGGTTTCCTCCTCTCAGATGACTGAAGTTGGTGTCAGTTTGACACAAATCATTTATCATGGTATCTCTTTCCTTGCTCTCCCACTATGTCCCTGTTCCAGCTCAAACCTCCCATTTCCTTATGTTCTCATGCCCCATTCCTTCCCCTCCATTACCCTCCTCACCCCCAGTTTGCTCATGTAGATCTCAACTCTTTCTCCTTCACTGGGCTATCTATGTGTCCCTTTTGGGGTCCTCCTTGTTAGCTAGCTTCTCTGGAGCTATGGGTTGTAGTCTGGTTATCTTTTGATTTACAACTAGCATCCACTTATGAGTGAGACATCATGGCAATAGGGAGAAACAGTGTGCTGGGGAAGTTCCCAGGAATCCACAAGGATGACCCCACCTTAGACTACTAGCAATAGTCGAGAGGGTGCATGAACTGAACTGGTCTACTCCAGTAACCAGATTAGTGAATACCCCAACTGTCATCAAAGAGTCTTCATCCAGTGACTGATGGAAGCAGATACAGAGATCCATGGCCAGGCACCAGGCTGAGCTCCGGGAGTCCAATCCATGAGAGAGAAGAGGGATTCTATGAGCAAGGGACATTGAGATCATGATGGAAAAACGTACAGAGACGGCTAGCCAAACAGTTGGAAACTCATGAACTGTGGACCAATAGCTGTGGAACCCCCATGGGACTGGACTAGGCCCTCTGGATAGACAAGACAGTTGTTTAGCTTAGACTGATTGGGAGACCCCAGGCAGGGGGATCAGGATCCATCCCAGGTGCATGAGCAGGCTTTTTGGAGCCCAGTGCCTAAGTTGTGACACCTTGCACAGCCTTGGTGCATTGGGGAGGGGCTTGAACCTGCCTCAATTGAATGTACCAGGCTCTGCTGACTCCTCATGGGAGACCTTGATTTGGAGGAGGTGGGAACAGGGGGATAGGTTGGGGAGGGAAGGCTGGGGAACAGAAACGGGGGGAATCTGTGGTTGATATGTAAAATGAATAGAAAATCTCTTAATAATAATAAAGAATGCAAAAACTATTAAAAATAAATAAATAAATAAATAAATAAATAAATAAATAAAAATTGACACAAATATAAACAACACAGGGAATAATCAATCTGATTTTTAAATGGATTTAAGGCACACTTGATGAAATAGTACTCATATCTGACATTGCTAAATTTGGCCAAGGACCTGAGCCTAGATAGGTTCTGGATCCTAGGAGAAAAATCAACTACTCTTATTCTACTGAGAAATATTGTAATAAAATGAGTCCTAACAATATTACTATTCTATACTCATAGGTCAGTGCATTTAAAATTATTCATTGAAAAGGCTTCTTCTTGCAGTTGGTGGGAATAAGCGAAGATGCTCACAACTGCACAATGTGCAGAGAGTAAGCGTAGTTGGAGCGCTCAGTACTAAAATAGATGCTTTTATCAGATCCCTTCCTTTAAGGCTCAAGGATCTATGTGGAAGAGGATTCAAAAAGACTGCAAGAGACAGGGTGATGGTGATTCCAAGGAAACAGCATTCTACAGACATATCAGGACATAATACATATATTAACTCACAGAGAATGTAACAGCATGGGTAGAACCTGATTAGGTTTATACTAGACAGTAATAGCTCTTTGAAGAGTAGGTGGACATAAAGTCCCACCACAAAACCTAGATATTATTTGCAATTGATACCTGTTGGGAAAGGCAAAATCTGTTTTGTTTTGTTTTGTTTTTAAAAGAGTTTCATTCAGTACACCAACCACACACCAGGGCAGGGCCTATGCCCAGGAGGAGTTGGCCAACATAAAATAGACTCCATGTTTTCTATTTTGTTTCGTTTATTGGGAGGCGCATTTTGTTTTGTTTTGTTTTGTTTTTATTATTTTCTTATTGTTTTTACTTTATTTTATAATTAATTTTTCTTTAAAATTTTATACATTTCAATCATATTCTTTTCCCTCTCTTAGCTCATCTGTGATCTTGCTCACCTCACTATAATTCAATTTCTTGTTTTTGACTGGATCTCTCTCTCTCTCTCTCTCTCTCTCTCTCTCTCTCTCTCTCTCTCTATCTATCTATCTATCTATCTCATCTTGTATAAAAACACCATAAGAAAAAATAGAAAATGAAATAAAGTTGTTTTTACATTGGCAGTTTTTATTCTTTGATAAATGTTCATATGCTAGCATAAATTTGAAACTTTCAAAAGAAAAACTGCTATAATCTGATAAAATATTTCCAAAATTAGCTCCAAGATCTGTAAGATTCCTTTTAGTCCATTGAATCTTTAGTAATAGCATATGGGCACTTGCATTACCACCTCTAAAATATTACTTTATTTTTGCAGACCAATTTGTCTACAAGAAAATATTCTTATTGACTTTTGACATATCATCACAAATTATCAGCTAAAAGCATCATGATTTTGTTATCTCACAGTTTCAGCTGGTTCAAGAACTTGGCCTGAGGTTAGACTGGCCAAGATGTTATGTCTTGACATAGAATCTCACCACTAATGGGACCTTTCTGGAGATCACTCTTTATTGACCAGAAAACACTCTCATTTCTCTCTTATGATCAACTGCCTGGAGAGTAAGGAAGAGCAGTGGATCTGGGTTCTTTACATTCTTTTCTCTAAGTAGAACATAAACCTGGAGTTTTCAGTCTGCTTTCCCATAGCTTCCTTCCAAAAGTCCCTTCCACTCTCCCTTCTACCTTGTTCTAGAGGAGAGAAAGGTAATGACAGAAATGGCCAGAAATTACCTTTTTGTTCTTTTGTTCACTTCTACTTTCTTCCTTCACAACATCACAGACAGTGATTACCTTTTTCTAGTACCCAACTCTGTTTTCCAAATTTTAGTCATTTCACAAGAAAAAAAAATATGTCATGGCAATGTACTATCTACCTCTCTACACCCACATAACAGCAGTGACTTACACAAGAAGGAAATTGTTTTGTGTACTGAACTTCAGCATTTTCAAGCCTTAAAATTTCTGGGTCATTTAAGCTTTGTGTGAGTTAGTCTTCCTGCCCACCTCACTCTTCTCAGAATCATGAAGTTAAGCTATAGGCAGCTTAGAGAACAAATGAATATCAAGTTCTTGTAGGTGGTTAGTGTACGGGAAAATACATCTTTGAATGCACAGAAAGACCAAAAAAAAAAAAATGTGAAGTTTCTTGAAACACTTAATGTTAGCCTCAAGTGGCATTTGGCACTTCATATATGTGCTTTAAAAAACAAACTAGCCTTACTATCATACCCAATGAATTCAACATGGAAAACTGCTATGCTTTGGGTTCTGAAAAAGAAAATAATCTTTTTGTTCCATTTGCAGTCATAGTTCTAAGGTAATGATTAATTCTTTAATTTGCATTTTCTTTCAAGGTTCTGATGAATATATCAGTGTCAAATAAAGGAATCCTCATTAAAAGTAGATGAGTGAATATAAATTACATGTCTTATTTTTAGCTATTGTCTTTTATAGTCTTAATTTACAATTACCACCATTATTCATGACACTCATAACTAGGAGACACTGATTTTTATGCTCTCATTTTCTACATTTTTAGATTTTTATATTAGTGCCTTACATTTCAAAAGCTAAAAGAACAGTTTGAGTTCTAAAACTATAAATTTTTTATAAATTAGTTTGATAATTTGAGGGAAAACTTGAAATCGTCACAGAAAATGTCATTGGTTTCAACTTGAACTTTTTATCTCTATATAATACAAATTTGAAATTTTGATTTTCAAAATAAGTAGTTAAAGCTCCTTATATTTTGACTGAAAATCCATGATATTAGCAGGATTAAAAATAAATCAGTCCAAAGCTGGATGTGATGGTAAACACTTGACATTTCAGCTCCCAGGAGGCTGAGGCAAGAAAGCACCTCCATGCTCTGTAGTGCATCCTGCGCCCTGTGCCCGAGCAGTGGATTGAGATTGTCTCAAAGAAGCACAGACATAGGTTTCTCACTTCTGACGCTGTTTGTTTGTCTACACTTTCAACTATAGCGCTCTTTTAGAAACATTTGTGGGAAAAATCTCCAAAGTTTTCCCTTTTCCCCCTAGAATATGATAGTCTTTCTATCGCTAGAAGGCCCGGCGCAATTCTTCTTTGCTCCAAGTATTTCTGTTGGTGCACTTGCAGTATACCTGCTCTATCTTGATACTTGAGGTACATCCGTTTTCTAAATAGAGAATCAAACAAAATATCCAAAAAGGAAAAAAAAAAAAAAAAAAAAAACAAGGAAAGACATCAGCAAGCATAGTATTTAACAAAGTAGTTCCTCTTCCTTAAATAAGAACCCTAAAAGAAGATGCTAGGTGTGACATCTTTATTTTCTATATCTTTTATTGTTCAACCCTTTCTGTGGTACAAGACTTGTTTTGTAGCTTTCAAAAGCTTTTCATGATGAGAATCTTCACTTTATCCTGGTTACAGAAAAATCTTCTCATTATAAAGAAGATTTTACTTAGATATAAAGAAATAGTAAATCTCCTTTATGAAGTAAACTAATTGATTAACATTTTCTGAAATAGTAGTTATAAGGTATATGAGAATTTAGTGATGACAAATTCTGTGTATACATAGCATGTGGTGACAATTTGAGACAAATTTTAATATGTGAACGTTTCAAAAATAGTTTATCTAAATAACTGCATGCATTAAATTTGTTAAAATAATCCTTAAAATTTCAAATTTACCCTAAAATCCTCATAATAAATCAAACTTTAAGACACCCATATATATGTATATTTATATGGGTGTGTGCTATATGTGCGTGTATGTATGGATACATATATCATTCACACATGTATATCATAAGAGAGAGTAAATTATTCTAGACTGGTTAAAAACTAAAGCAAAATAAACAAATCAAGCATACATAAAACGCCATGTTTTAGTTAGCATTATCCTGAGAAAAGTGATATGATTTGAGGTAGTTTTTTAAGTCACTGAAATCACCATAAATAGATACTAAAATGCCATGGAAAATTCATATTTATGTGGAATAAAGCCCTTGAGTGCTTATTTTCTCCAAGCTGTTTTATATTTCTAACTGCCAGAATTTTATTTCAATAATCAATTGGATATAATTGAGTATCCCCTTGGCTTTCCATTTTAGCCAATGGGTAAATTTGGTTTGTTATGAATCCATACAGATCTGTCTTATTCATAATCTTTTATATTAGGTCTTTGATTTATGATTTGAATTAGAATATGAATGGGGAACTTCCACATTCCATTTCACTCCCTTGGCATTGTAGAAATAGCTCAGTAAAGTACTAGAATGTGTAATTTCAAAATAGTCATCATAATGCCAAGTGTTTGATCCAATAAAATCAGAGACAGGCATATTATTCATATGACCAACAAGGCTGGCAATGAAAGTCAATTTACAAGGCAGAACAATACAAAATCCTTGGTAGATTAAAATATTCTGTAGTTCACACAAATACCAATTATCAGTATTCAAAAAGCATGGTAACAAAAACATCTGTGCATTTTGAAGATGTGTTTGTTCTCTTCTTTATTTTTAAAACCCTTTCTCATCCATAGAGCTTTTTCATCTCCCATGATCTACTCTTCCATATGACTTACCATTTCCTAGAATACTTCTGCACTTTCCTCACACATCTTGGCCAACCATTTGTCACATTTAGGCATACCATTCTCCACTTACTTTGTTATCTTTAATATTCTGCCTTCTACACACCCAAAGCAAGTTGTGATATTTGTTAACAGATATTTCAAAGGAAGTAAATATCCTTTTGATGCATAATATTATACACTAATACAGAAATTTTATAATCAATACTATGATTTGAAAAATATTACGATATGTCTTGCTATTAACAAAATGAGAATTTGAAGAAATTATCTGCCTTTGAAGACCCTTTTAAGTTCCCAAATATTTCAGGACTTTTAAATCTGCACACTTATGCAAATTTAGTTGGTTACCATTTGTATTTAGAATTTCTACTTCTACTTTAATTAGTTATTTTTATCTTATACACATTAAGGTAAATTCAGTGATGACTGCGTCTCTCATTATATAAACAAAAACAAACGCACCTTGTTTTTTTGTTTGTTTGTTTGTTAAGCTACTTGTGTTTCACCTCTGGTGCCAATTCATGTTTGGTCTTAGAAACGACTTAAAACAAAGAGCTCAGAGGAACCATCACTGTGACACCTGTGCACAAACTGAAACCCAAAGTATTGCTTGGCCAAATTGTCATAGCCTTTGGCCAACAGTTTCACAATTCATCTGGGCATTAACATTACTCGCTGTTTCTCTGACAACTATTGATTCAGTATGAATTGTGTGTGCTGATACCAAGCAACACTTAATTCCATCTGATGAAGAAAGAGCAATCCTTAAATTTCACCTTTGTTCTTCAGACTTGTCCCAGTTGGGACTCATATTTGCAGGCATTAAAGTCTCACTGTGTCATTAAGAAGAAAAAGAACTGAAAAGAACATAGTGGCAGCTTATAGGTTTAAGAGGATTGTAGAATGAATCTCAAGGCTAACTTGAGAGAGACACTTCAAAGCAACAATATGTTGCACCTATGCCTGAGGAAAAATAAATGCTACAGTGTGTCATTAATTCCATTGATGCCACAGAAACTGAATTTTGTAGGCTCTGTCCTTATGGGTACAGAAAAAGTCAGAGGAAACAAATGAGGAGAAGGAAAAAAGAGATTGCAAAAAGGGAAGGAATAAGAAGAGGGGAAGAAATCATGTTGGAGAAAGAAAGAGTGAAGAGGATGAAAGAGATTAAGAACCAGAGAATGAGTGAGAGAGACAAACTGAGAGAACTCTTACCCTCTCTTCCCTTGTCACAAAGACAGAAGATACAGGTCAGTGGTAGAGTTCTGTCCTACACAAATACATAAGACTTGTATTTGACATTTTAGTTAATTTTTTAATAAAGTCTCAAAATAGTTTTAAGTTGCATTTTTACTA
>CABHPR010153632.1:0-19145 GCA_902168415.1 Peromyscus melanophrys | reverse complement strand
AAAAAAAAAACCTTCCTGTTAATTGTTTTCCTGGGGTAATTTACCCAGTGATGGAAGACAGATCAAACAGGGTTATAAGACCCCCTGTAACCCTTAAAATGTGTTGCTTTTCTCCTCATCTTTAGAGACCTCTATCACTGAAAATACAAGGAAGAGATGGAGAGAGAGAGAGAGAGAGAGAGAGAGAGAGAGAGAGAGAGAGAGAGAGAGCTTTCCAAGAGCAATAGAGCAGACTGTATATTTTCCAGTAAGTCAGAAGGGACAAGTGTCTGTTACCATGTGGGCCAGTGGTAGAGTCATTACCATGGCAACTTAAACAGTGTATCAGAGCTGAAGATGTAGCTTGGTGATATAGTATTTGCCTAGCTTTTACATAGCCCTAAGTTTGACATTCAGCACCATCTAAAAGAACACACACACACACACACACACACACACACAATGTGGAATACACACCCCATAGATTATACTCTTGGGACTTTTGTTCTTTGATGTTTTCAGTTTTTGCACATGTAGACTTTTGCTTTGTTCTAATGAGGTTGTTATCAACACATAAAATTCTAACATATTTGGATTCTATTATGTTGAAATTTTCTTTGTGTTCTAGTTTTATTCCTATTGCTGTGATAAAACACTGACCAAAACCCATCTGGGGAGGGAAGGGTTAATTGGCTTGTATTTCCCCATCACAATCCATCTTTAAGGGAAGCTGGGGCAGGAACACGGAGGCAGGAACTGAAGCAGAGATTACAGAGGAGTGTTCCTTACTGGCTTGCTCCTCAGGCTTCCTCACCCTACCTTCTTATACAACTCAAGGTCACCTGTCCAGGAGTGGCACTACCCACAGCAAGCTGTTGTCTCACATTGTCATCAATCAAGAAAATGCCTCAGAGACATGCCAATCTGATGGGGACAATTTCCTCATTGAGATCCCCTCTTTCCAGATGACTCTAACGTCTGTCAAGCTGACAAACAAACAAACAAACTAACCAGCAGTTATTTACTGTTCCTATAATTTCAATGTTTGAAAGTTATTGTCCCTTCAAAGATCTGGTAATCCATTGCAATCTGGAGCCGCTTTTGACATACAGCACATACTAAAGGTTACTTAAGTTTTTCAGAATATTTTTCTTTGCTCCATCTCATATTAAATTTATACTCTTGAAGAAGTTATTTTTACCTCTCCTTAAATTAGATTTCATTTACATCTTAGCAATTACTCACTGTGCCTCCCATTACAGATAGAAATTAGCTAAATAGTTTAATTGTTATACTGCCATGAACTTTTCTATAATGACTTAGAAAAAGTTGTAAAATTGGAAACCAGTGGGTGATGGTCTGATTATCCCAGCACTTCCTTGCTCTCATTAGTGGTCTAGTAGTATCATTGTTGGAGGGAGTAAGTATCAGGACCTTTATTCTTTCTGAAACCTATAAAGCTGCTTGCTAATATACCTATTTTATCTAAATTCTATGATCAACCATTTTAATGGATAAATTTGCTTTTCTTTTAAGTTAAAAAACATATGGTATAATTTATCTTTTGAGTTTTAAAAATTCTGGGTGATATTTCCTACCTAAGAACAAATTAATATTTGTATTTGTACTTGATATATTTTCAAAAACAAACAAAAGCAGACCCTTTAGATTGAAGTAAATCCCTATTTTTTTCAAAATCTCCAATGTATCTTTATTAAAAGTAATTAGAATAAATCAATGCATTTGTGGGTTAGTGCTGAGCCTCGGATACAAGTCTACTACCACCATGGGATTCTAAAAAATTGCTACCAACATAAATTAATGTGTTTAATTCTTACTGTAGGCCCAGCACACTACTAAATGTCCCTAATTATTATCTCTCTTGGTTTCTACGGTTTCTCTGACAGGCAGGTATTCTAGATATTATTCTAATTAATCACTTCCCTGTAGGCAAAATTTTTCTGTCCCATCAGCCAGTTCCCAAATAACCACACAGAAACTTATTATTAATCACAAATGCTCGACTGATAGCTCAGGTTGTCACTAACTAGCTCTTATAACTTAAATTAACCTGTATTTCTTATCTACACCCTACCACGTGGCTCAGTACATTTTCTCAGTAAGGTAAGTTCATCTTCTGCTTCCTCTGCATCTCCTCATCACTCCGAAGACTCTTCCTCTTCTTTTTGTGCTCTTTTGGTCTGCTGGTCCCACCTAAGCTCTACCTGTCCAGCTATTGGCCACTCAGCTTCTTTATTAAACCAATCACAGTGACATATATTCACATAGTGTACAGGAATACTCCACACTTCCCAGATGAGCAGCCAGGGTCTGGGGAGCACACAGCTAGGTTCAGGTTAAGGGGCAGAGCCAGGATTCACACCCAGACCCATTTGATTCAGTCTGGATACTAACTATCGCTAACTGAGCTGATCTCTTGTTTTGAAAAAAGCTGGAGTTTCTCAAAGGTTTTCTGTAGATTTGTTTGTAAAAATCAGAACTCACTTAAATCCTCTGGGTGGAGAGGTGGTCTCCTAATGCAACACAGATGATGTTCCATTCCTCCCAAGGTGATGGAAGGAGCTTCATTTGTGAAGAATTCCTCCCTCAGTAGTACACCACACCAGAGAAAAGGTCCATGGAGAGTTACCACGGTTTGTCACAGGTGCACCTCTGGCTTCTGAGTTCTGCATTTGTGGTAGATTAGTTTCTTTCATGGTGAATAAGCGTCCATTCACAGGAACTCTCTTAGTCCAGAAGACCCAGTCTCCTTTAAACAAACAATGTAAATTATGTGAAAGGGTGGAAACAAAACCAAAAAACTTCAAAGCATTTATTGAGCACCTACTGAAAAATATGATGGTATCTAGCCGCTTCTGGGACACAGGAAGTGCAGTGCTCTGTAACCATCTGTTTCCTTGACTACCCCCCCCCACCTCCTCTCCGCATGTCTGTTGTTTTGTTCACTGTTGCTCACCTGTGTTAACAGATGGTCAATCCAGAGACAGTGACTGCACTCTGGGAGGATAACGCCCGGCTATTTATATTCAGTTCTATCTACAGGCAAGTTCAGCCCTGCGGGTCCCTGTTTGGACAGCAGACAATAGGAAACCAAACAATAGTTACTTGTTCTCTTTTTCTCCTCCCAGTCTCCTTTCTATTGGCCTGTCTCCTTCTCCCTTCCATTGACATGAGTTCCCACGAACACCTGTCTTATGGAGATTTATTGCACCTTGTTCACACAGCTATTTCAAATCCTAAAGCAAAGAATAAATACAACGCATCATGCTGAGCAGGTTATTTTCTGTTAAATGTTTGTGGACAGGACAACTTTTTTTTTATGACCAAAGTCTTTTTAAAATAGCTCTGAAGATAAATATGCAGAGATATGCGCACATATATATGTGTGCACAAGGGTAAGGAATCTCAGTGGGTAGTTCCCTGCCAGGTTTCCTTGATTTTCACTGACTTGATTGATTTTTTCCTCTAACACGAATGAAATGTGTCTTTGATATAACTTTTTTCTCCCTGATACTTCAGTGATTGTGAAATACAAAAATAATTTTTCAAAGTAGTGTATTTTGCATGAGGAGGTGCTTAGTCTTACTGCAACTTGATATGCCATGTTTTGTCGATACTCATGGAAGACCTATACTTTCCTAAACAGAAATGGAGGAGGAATGGATGGGAGGGGACAGGTAGAAGGGGCAACGGGGGAGGGACTGGGTGGAGAGGAATGAGGGGAAAATGTAGCCAGGATATAAAATAAATAAATAAATATTTTTTTATTAAGGAATTTTTTTATTCATCTTACATACCAATCACAGATCCCCCTCTCTTCTCTTCTCCTGCCCCTCCAGCCTTCCCTCCTCCAACCCACCCCCCATTCCCTCATTCAACAAGATATGGCCTCCCATGGGGAGTCCAAAGTAGTGCATTTTGAAAAGTGATCATTTCTAACTAGTATAGTTCAATCTAACTCACAACAGTCAAATGGTAATCACAGAGACTGTCCTGATATTAAAAACTCATTGGAGCAGGTATATTGGTGTCTTCACACTGGTAAATTCACTCTTTATCAGACTTCCACGTGGATATCTACGAGCTCACTGAAAAGCAGCCCATGTGCCTTTTGTTAGCACACAGGGTGCACACACGCACACTCAGGTTAAGTTAAACCATCTCAGTTTTCATTGTGAGTTAAGTAAGTTCAATTTCCTCGTGTTCTCATATCAGTCAGTACATTAATTCCTGTAGATGCACCGGTTGTGAACACAATTATCATCTGGATTCAACCAAAGACCAAAGACACCGCAGAGCCCTGGGGAGAGTACTGAATACCAGGTTAACCATTGCTGTTATCATCCAGGCCCAAGTGTTAACCATTGCTGTTACCGTCCATGCCCAAGTGTAACTCTTACAGCTGTTGCTGCTACGTCTTAGGTTTTCATCTCCACACTTTACCTGAGTGTAGACAACTTTCCAGTCATATCTCCATATCTCCAATTATTATTATTTTTATTTACCCGTTCATAGGCCTTTCACTTACATTGTGAATTTGCAGCACTCAACCCAACCAGTCATTCAAGCTCTAATCTCCGGTGTCACTGTGATATCCCACCTGCCTTATGCATTCTTTTGGTTTGGCTTGGTTTTTGAGATGGTGTCTCACTATGTAATCCTAGCTGGCCTGAAACTTGTTATGCAGACCAGCCTGGCCTTGAACTTAAAGTGATCTTCCTGTCTCAACCTCCCAAGTATGGGGATTACAGACATGTTTAACTTATTGGATCATTGTGAGTATGTGTTATATGTCCATGCTTAATAATTTCTTGTGATAAACTTTGTGGCTTTTAGCTTCTGTCAGCTAGAATGTACTTTGCCACACACCTCAATTCTACAGCAACTCCAGTCAGCCTTAGAGCAGGAGAAATCTTCTCAGTATCTCTTCCCTAGGCCTAGACTTCTTCCAGCTCTGAGTCCACAAACTCATTATTAATCATCCTGTTTTTAGCTAATTCCCGGCACATCCTGTAGCCTTTCTATTACAGCATGTGTCTCTCTATATTTATTTATGAGTTATCTCTCTCAATGGACAGCTAGTGCTGATGGGCGGGGACAATGGCTCATTCCCAGAACAGGGCATGGAATCTGGCATATACTTGGCATTGAGTAATCATTCACCTAACCGGATTGTCTGCAATTTTAGAATCTTGATTTTTCCCTTCATCACACTATTTAGAGGTTGTTGTGTTAAAAGTCAAATCAATAGACCAGTGATAATGCTTTCTAATCTTCAATGTTTATGAAATTAATTTAAATTAAAGTCATCAATATTATCTCCAGCCTCAAAAAAGAAAAAAAAAAACATGGTGGCAAGAATTGAATTGTATAAAGCAAAAATGGGCCAGTGAGAGAGCAGAGCAGTGGCAACAGTCGCAACACAAGCCTGGAGACCTGAGTTCAATCCCCTGAGCCCCACATAAGGGAGGAAGGAAAGAAAAAACTCCACGAAGTTGTCTTCTGACCACGCCATACATGCTGTGACAAGTGTGCTCACATACCCATTTTTCACAGGCGCGCACACACACACACACACACACACACACACACACACACAATTTAAATGTCTTTAAATAACCCCCCAAAAATTTAAAAAAATAAATAAAAAGGAAGATGGGAGGAACAGTCAATGTTCCTAGCTCCCAACTGTTTGACAACACAGTGGCATCAGTGTGGCAGCATCCTTGTGTTAGGACTTCAGGCATCCATGAACCACTTAGACAATACGATTTGACACTTCACTGCAGCCATTAGGCAGATCTTCAGCCTCCGAGAATGGCTACAGTGTTCTGGACACAAAAGGCAAGCGCTTGCCACTCTCGGCTATTATGAGAAGCATCCTCAGCAAAAGATACATTTGGCAGAGCATACAGGGCAGTGACTTCTACCAGATGCGCTAGTTTTTTACTAAAGTTGATTCAATTTTCTCCCACTAGAAAGTAGTCAGGAGAGAGAGAGAGAGAGAGAGAGAGAGAGAGAAGAGAGAGAGAGAGAGAGTGAGGAAAGACTGCTCGGATTAGACCTTTAAATCTCTAAAGCTTGCTCTAGAATACCTTCTTGTTTATTTTTTTAATTAAGAAACTTCACAGTTAGCAAACTAGACGAAAGTTTCTCTTGGAAAAATCAAAGCTGGCAATTCTGTCCAACACCGCATTCACAAAGAGCAGTGGTGGGTGGCCGCAAGGGAGCAATTACCTGCACAAGGAAGGCTACACCACTTCCCTTAGTCAGTAGCTGGTCTCCTTCACTATTTATACACCCTGATTTGACCTTGTAGAGTAAGCATTTGATTCCTTCCTCTAAGCCCAGGTTTCTAAATCTGTCAGTTATCGTACGGTGACTGCAACTGGCATGAGGGGCTTTTGTAATGAAGTCATGTAATTTAAATGCCTCACCCAATGTCTGATGCTATAAGTTTTCTGTAAGTGTTCGCAATTTGGGTCAAACCCAGCATTTATTGGGCATCTACTGTATGCCAGATGCTGAAATAGGCATGAAGATATGCTGTTGAGAACAAGCATGGTCCTCAACTTTAGAGAGGTTGTGGATTATCATCTAGAAAAATGCTACTCATGATGCTCATGCTCATGTGGCCTTCATTGATGTTGTGAAGTGAGAAGGTCGATGAAGCTATTGGATTGCTTTGGGGATTGCTGTGCTGGAGTGTAAAGACAAAAACAGAGAGGCCCTACTATGGAAAGGTGACCTGAGATGAATATTCTCCCAGAGTTCCCCATGCCCACCCTTCCCACAGCACTGCTCCTCCCCCAGAGCTCCCCATCTCAGCAGATGGCTTTGCTATCTGCTCAGTTGTTCTAGCCCAAAATACTCTGACTCCTTTCTCTCTTCCCTTCTATCCCCCACCACATTTAATTCATTAGCGGATTCCATCATCCCCTTCATGCAAAGCATGTCCTAGATCTGTCCACCTCCCCACATCTGTGCTGCCACCAACTACAGTGGGACAAGCCACCACATTTCTATTGGATACCCAACAACAAGGCCTTCAGACTGCTTCCACTCAACAAGCTTGCTCTGTGAAGGGCCAGACTGTAAACATTTTAGATTTGTGGGCCTCTGTATCACACCACTGAAATATCTCCTTATGGTCCCAAAACAACTATAGGCAGTTCTTAAAGGGTCGAGCATGGCTATGTCCCAGTGTTTATGAAAACAGACTGCAGGCTGGGTTCATGACGACAATCTATATGAAGATAGAATTCACACCCAAATCCCAGGAGTGGCTTCTCCAGCACTGAGGATGCACCTCAACCTTCCTGACCTTCTCATCTGGGACCCCTTTCTACCCCAACCATTTTATCCTTTATCTTGAGATTTGGACCGAACAAGCGAATCCCCCATTCAAGGCCTCTATACTAATTACCCTGCGTTCTCCTTCCCATGTTGGCATGGCCAATCACTTCCCTGAATATGTCTCTCCTGAGAGGAATTCCCCACCACAACCTCGGCTTCCTCCAATTCACAATTTAAAGCCACACATCTCCCTATCTTATGCTCTTTTCTGTGCCTACTTCTATCAGAAATGTCCTCATCGTTAATGGTTTATTTTGTGCTGTGATCTGTGAGTGATCAATTGTGAGCTGAGGGCAACGTCAGAGGCTGCTGTTCTGTAGCTCACCTGCCGGGGCCTCTCCCAGCACTAGACACAGAACATAACTCCCAAAGCACTTTAGGAAAGGAGAAAAATTGAGCACTGTCCGTCAAACCAGATGCTACTTCAAAATCACAATCTTCAAAGGGTCATAGAACCTCAGCCGTCACGCTGGACTGGGCTTTACTCTGCTCTCCTTATCTAAAAATTGCCAAATGTAACTTACCTAAGAATAACCAATGGGAAAAGCCACTGGGCCAGAAATAATTTGAATTTCAGAAGAAAAGGGGCTATTGTCCAGCTAACAAAGAGCCTGTTTTACTGCTTAGTACATTGCTGGCTATGTGGCTGTTCTGTCTCCTATGGCTCTTGTCCAAGCATGATGCCTACAGGCAGGTACTTAAGGAAGACACTGCTAATAAGGAGACACTATAAAAGGAAGATTATATTCAGTGTGTTAATTGGCTTTTCTTCTTATCTACAGTATTAAATTATAAAGACCCAAATGGCATCTTCCGTACAGGATCCTGGACTTTAAGAGATCTGGTGGAAGATCTTTCTCTTAAAAGCTAACTGGGTCCTTTACTGGAAAATGTAACTGTTTACTTTTAGGATGGAGCATAGTTCACTGACTGCTGTGTGCTGGTCTGCTCAGGCTGCTGTAATGCAATTCCATAATGAGTAGCTGCTGCAGCAGCAGAAATGTGTTTTCTCACCCTTGTGAAGGCTGCAAGTGTCATACCAGGGCGATGGCAGGGGTAGATCTTAGCGAGAGCTGGCTGGCTGCAGATGGCAGCCTTCTCGATGAGTCAGTCTGTGGCCTCTTCTCTGTGGACTAGGGGAGGGATCTCAGATGTGGCTTCCTCCCCTCATAAGAACACCATCTTATCAGATGTCGGCACCAAACATTGTTCTCACTTCAAAAGTCCTAACGGCTAGTTTATGCTGAAGCCAAATATGAGTGGCCATGGCCAAAGAACACGGATCCAAGTTATTTCACATACTTCATTCCAACTCTGTAAGAGTTTCAGGAAGCTTTATAGTGCATCAGAACACTTTTCGAACACAGCTGTGGATCTATACATCAGGCAGGTTGTAGCAAAGGCAGGGAAACCCCTGCCATAGGCCTCAGGTGCTCTCTAATGATGCTCTTGGCCTTTGCCTGGGGGACACTAGTTGTCTGTTAGTACATTTAAAAACAATTTGCCTAAGAGTCACAAGGATGGATGTTAGGTTAAACCCAGGGGTAGACAGTGGAGGTGAGGCTAAAGATATCTCAAGATAATTTGTCTCTGGACCTGCAACATTTCAGCTCTCCACAATAATTGAAGTTGGAATCAGTCAAGTGGCCTTTTAGAATCTTTAGAACAGCTGAAGAGGTGTTCTTCAGGGAACCCCAGTTCACAAGGTTGGGGTCTCATGGTTGTGACCTCCATGTGATCTTAAACTATTTGGCTTTTAAAAATGGCTTCTTTTAATTTAGCATACCAAACAATGGGTTCCCTTGTATCCTTGGTTACATCCTTGAAGGACTTTGTCTCCAAATGCAGTCACATTGGAGATCAGGGATTCACATATGAATCTGGTGGGAGCACAGTCCAGTCTATCAGGGGAGCAACTTTCAAATGCTACAGCTTAATGCATTACAGATTTCTTTATTGATGGAGGGGTGGGGGAGAGAGAGAGAAAGAGAGGGAGAGAGAGAGAGAGAGAGAGAGAGAGAGAGAGAGAGAGAGAGAGAGAGTCAGAGACAGAGACACAGAGAGAGACAGAGAGACAGAGAGACAGAGACAGACTTGACTCTTTCTTGGGGAATATCTGTTGTCTGTGCTTGCTTTTTTATTTTTCTTATTGGCTCTCCTTTTTCACAAGTTCCAAACCTGTAGCTTTTTCCAAATTGGAGATGGAAGTTTCTACAGAGATGGTTGCAGCATCAGCAAACCACTCTCCCCGGGAGGTGAGAATGAAGGACAGTCCCACTGTGAGGCCTTTGCCTTTCTCACACTTCTTAACAACACAAAGGTGTCCACTGAGGATTGAGTCCCTTGGGGTAAGAAGGAAGCTGTTTACCACAAGTTGGCTATGATCCCACTAACTCCTCACAAACTTGGCCCTTTCAGGCCATTTTATGTTCCCTCATCATCACTTACGTGTATTTTTATAATATTTGTTATGCACCTAGAGGAAGATATTAGATGTAGGCTAGAAGATTACTAGAATCATTTTTTTTAAAGTTTTTAATTATTTGACCTGAAATGAATGTTTCCATTTATGAGCTCAACACTACCGACTCCTCACTGTGGAAGTGTCACAGTTCTAAATGGTGTTCAGAAACACTTTCGCTGAATCCCATCGACAGTCTGATGAAGGAGGCTTTATTAGTGTGTGTGTGTGTGTGTGTGTGTTTATTTGAATGTATGCCACACATGTTCAGTGCCCTCAGAGGCCAGAAGAGGGCATCATATCCCCTGGAACTGGAGTTGCAGGAAGCTGTGAACCACCTTATGTGGGTACCGGGATTTGAACTAGGGTCCTCTACAAGAGCAGCTAGTGTAAACTGCTGAGCCATCTCTCCAGCTTATGAGGTATTATTGTTATCTTGTATTTACATATGGAGAAGCCGAGACTTGTAATGGTAGCAAAATAAACAGAAGCGATTATTAAGCCTTATGCATGGTATCAACTTAAGTCCAACTTCACTTTACTTAATGTAAAAGTTTGATTTAATTTATTAGTTACCCAGCAAAAAATTGAGCTTAAGGCTGTTGTCTCAGTTTAGCATGATTATAGATGCCAAGCATTGTTGAAGCATCGCTTGATGTCCCATGATCCGACTTCTAGTATGAAGTTCGTGTCCATCCAACATTGAATAGGTGTTTGTTGTGTAAAACAGTCAGGTAGGAAGTGGTGAGTTGGGCAGACTCCTGCTCCGAGATCTCTGGCAGGTTGGCAAGTAGGTCTGATCCACACCAAACTAAAAAAGTCCTCAGTAAGATTGGAATTGCTACCACTTAGAACCCTAGCAGAGAGCAAGTCACTTCACCTGGGCAGTGCTTGATTCAGGTAAGTCTGTCATTGTAGACTAGTTCTGCCACACGAGAGAAGCTATCAAACACGTCTGAAGCAAGGTTTCCTCCTCTTGTGAATGGTGACAGTGGTTCCTGCTTGCTGTGAGATGTGGGGTAATGCACTATTAGTGTTGAGTGCTACATCCGTCACATAGGAAAAACTCAGCAAATGTTAGCTACTATGATTGTTGAGTCCATTGTTTGACACTCGAGAAAATCAGTAGTTCTAAAACAAAGACTCCAGTGAACCCACATTACAGAAAATGCAACCCAGGCTTCAGAGCTCACAGCCTTATCACTGTGCATGTTGCACAGCTGCTGTGTCCATGCGAACATGTTTCCAACCTTCCTAAGTGGTTCCATGTCTTGCATGGGAATAATGGTGTCTACCACACAGCATTCAGTGAGGTGTAACAACACCAGTGTTTATGTTATCCTTGCACCATACTGAGAATCCTTCTAAGGCATCCATGGAATTGTTTCAGATAATCCTCCTAGCAATGTTATCAAGTATCCGTCCTATTATGTCACATGTAAGTCACCAGCTTTATTAGGTTTTAGCCATCTTATCCCCATTCATGGGAGAACACAGAAGCCCACAGAACATAGATATCTATGTACTTATAGCTAATCTGTGGTGGAGCCAGGATTTGAATTGTGGCATCCTGCTGTCTGGACATTAGATATCTACAGCAGAGTGCTCAGGAAAATGCCTGCATTCAGCAAGTGCTCCCAATTTTTGCTATACACAAGAAAGTATGGGGGAAAAGTTCCCCAGATGAGGTAACATAGCTGCACCTTGGGAAAATACAAGTATGTAGTTACAGAAGCCCAGGTGTGAAGAATGTTTTCACATGTAGGTGTTCTAGACAGAGCAAATAGTATATGTAAAGACACAGAGGCAGGATAGCAGAGGGCGTCTATGGAGAACTTTGAGAACTGAGTGTGTTTGGAACACATCAAGAAAAAAAAAATCTGAGACAATAGGCCTGGGAAAGATAGGCTGGCATTTGACTTTGCATTTCACTTAAATCAAATGGAAGTCATCTGGCAAGAAGTCCCTCTCTGACTTGGGACGGAGTTCTCAGACAGTAACTGTCACGGCACCTGAAGCTGGGGTGAGGGACATGGAGTCTGCCAAAGGGGAGGCTAGTCAAGATCTACTATTACTTTTGGGAGAGATGATGAATTCCCAAGACAGATTCAGCAGCCCCGGGACTATTTTAAACAGAAAGCTGCCTTCTGCTTACACCTATTTTTTGTAATTGTAAGTTGTCCATGCTAGATCCCTGAGTTCCCAGGCCAGTCATGTCCAGTGTTGTAATTATTTTCTTTAACTTGTTTAATCTACCCTCAGAGAGAAACTGTGCATCTCTCCTTGCAAGTGATGTTTGAAGTATTTTTTCTTGTGGAGATGTTTATATGTGTTTCACTTATAGCCTTTATCTCAGTGAAAATGTCCCTCTGCTTTGCTTGGTCAGCCTTTATCCTGGTTCTGGAATGGCATTGTCATAGCATACAAGGACTCTTAGTATCTCTGTGAGGCACAAAACATATGTACGGTGGCATATGGGCAACAAGGAGGCATTCACGGTCTTCCTCTTGTCCTCTGAGTCCATGCTGCTTGCCTAGCCTTCAGGGAGGCCTGGATGGTGGATCACCTTTTCTGCATAGGATGCTGGTCATGTGGAAGATTGTGAGGACGCCAATTCCATTTCTTGCTTTGATGTACTCACGGAAATATAGAATGAATCCTCATTGGTCTTAATAATAAAAACCCAGTGTCAGATATCAGAATGAAAGCTGAAAGATCAGAGAAGCAGAGCAGCCAGCCACTAGAAAGCCACTTCTTACCTCTAGGAATCCTCAGACTGAAAGGGGAGCTGAGCTCCTGTCTCCTCCCACCTTATATTCCTCTCTCTGCCTAGCCTTATCACTCTTCCTGTCTCCACCTCCCTAGTGCTGGGGTTAAAGGTATGTGCCACCACTGCCTGGCCTCTGTGATTATCTAGTGGCTAGCTCCACCCTCTGGTCTTCAGGCAAGCTTTATTTGTTAAAGCACAAACAAAATCACCACACAGAGAGATACATGTTTACTTGCTGATGTCACTTTTCAACATACTCTTTTGTGTGCTTATGTGTATGTGCACATGCATATCTGTGTATGTTTGTGTGTAAACATGCCACCATGCATTTTGGTTTAAATGTTTGGAGCTATAGCACTCACTATACAAATTATGGTAAAGCAAACTGTTCTAGCAGGTGACCAATCATAAAAAAAATATTATGTGAATAACAGTAATTTTCAATCAATTTTTATGGGCATTTCAGAATGCTAACCATTTTCAGAGAAAAGAAAGTAGGTTTAAAATGTTTTTGAATGTGTACATGGGTGTGGGTTTGGTCTCTGTGTGTTCAGGCTCACGTATGTGAAGGCCAGAGGTTATTCTTAAAGTTGTTCTTAGGAAAGGACTGTATGTCCTTGAAGCTTGGTCAGGCCCTGCTATACCATCACATACAACATAGGCGCCTCTTGAGACAGGGTTCGTAAGATGAATTGCTAAGTGGTCTTATTAATAAAAACCCGGAGCCAGATATTGGGGTGAAAACCTGAGAGACCAGAGGAACAGGACACCGCAGCCAACCTCACCTCACCGACGCCTCAGTCTCCAAAGAGACCTATTTCCTGTATACCCACGCCTATATGCCTTTCTGTTCTGTCATCTTATTTCCTCTCCACCCAGCTACATCACTTCCTGTCTGTCTGTACAGACCTCCAGGCCTCTATGGTTAGTGCTGGGATTAAAGGTATGTACCACCACGCCTGGCTTTGTTCCCAATGTGGCCTTGAACTCACAGAGATCCAGATGGATCTCTGCCTCCCAAGTGATAGGATTAAAGGCGTGTGCTACCACTGCCTGACCTCTATGTTTACTATAGTGGCTGGCTTTTTCCTCTGATCCTCAGATAAACTTTATTAGGGTCATAATATTTCAGGGGACACCATACATCACCATAAGGGTTTCTCTCTGTTTTTCTTTTCAAGACAAGTTGTCCTGGAACTACTCACTCTGTAGACCAGGCTGGCCTTGATCTTATAGAGATCTGCCTGTTTCTGCCTCCCAAGTGCTGGGACTAAAGGTGTACACCATCATACGAAACTTTAACAGTCTACTTCTTTTAAAGTATGTTTCCTTTGAAATAGTCTTATATTGGATCATCTATATCCCGTACTTCACAATTTGACATCAGGTTCTCAGAATTCAACCTTCCAAAACCCCATCTATCTTGAACACAGCTAGTAATCAAAAATGACTGTGTCTCGAAAAACCAAAAAAAAAAAAGACTATAATTTTAAAATTCGCACTTACATTAATTAGCATGTTCATTAGTCACTTTTCTTTTGCTGTGATACAACACCATGACCAAAGCAACTTATAGAAGAGAGGGTTTACTTGTGGCTCATGGTTTCAGAGGACAAAAGTCCATCATCATCTTGGTGGGGAAGCATGGCAGCAAGTAGGCATGGTGGCTGGAGTTGATTGATGAAGGTTGAGGGCTCACATCTCAAACCACAAACAGTAAACAGACATAGAAAGGAAACTGAATAGTACAAGTTTTTAAGCTTTTAAAGCCCACCCCCAGTGACACAGGCCACACCTCCTAAGCCTCCCCAAACTTACAAAACTTGTTATCTATTTCTGTTATACTATATAAGCACATTAATCCTCACCAAAATTCCATGCAAACCTTTTTCTTCTTTTCTTTTCTTTCTTTTCTTTTTTTTTTTTCAAGACAGGTTTTCTCTGTTTAGTCCTTGCTGTCCTGGAACTCACTTTGTAGACCAGGCTGGCCTCAAAATCAGAGATCCACTCCCTTCTGCCTCCTGAGTGCTGAAATTAAAGGCGTGAAACCCCCGACCACCTGGTGCAAAAGTTTAAGAATGAAAATCAAGAGCATTTTAAGGCTCAGGGAGTGTCTGAAGGAGCAAAAGTACAAAAGTAAGTTCACCAAAGGCCGACAATAACAACATAATAACACGGCCCTGTGGCTATTGGGTCTTTCTCTAAAGGACATAACTAGCCAAGTTACTTCTTTAAAATTCTTGGCAAATAAAAGTACAGATTGGAGAATGTCTATTATTTTCAGATTCAAAAGCAGATACCAGAAAAAAAAACAGTCACTAAAAATTGAAGGAGAAATGAATAAAGGCCATAAAACAAAAACAACAAACAAACAAAAAAGCAGAAGTTGACACCTCCCTGAATGCTCCAGCATTTCAGGAGTGACAGAAAAGAACAGATGTCCTGTGCTGTGGGGTAGATCCCTCATATATAACTTGGTCTCAGCAAGTGGAGGTCAGGTCATGGGCCATTATCATGATGACACAGAGGTGTCGAAGACTTCTCCTTTTGACATTCTCTATGAATAAAACAAGAAGTGGGATATCAAGCAAAATCCAACAGAACTTGAAAACTGAGAGGCATGAAACAGGTCTTGAGGGGCTGGGGAGCTGGTACATTGGTTAAGACAGTAGTCTATTACTCCAGTTTCAGGGTGTCTGACACCTTCTTCTGGCCTCCGTGAGCATGAGGCACATACATGGTGTTCATATATACATGTAACAAAATGCTAGTTAACACATGTAAAAAAATTAAAAGAAAAGATATGTCTTGAGTTTTCTAATCATTTAAAGGTAGTTTTGACTTTATTTTCTACAGCATTTGTCCTCTGCTAATGGGCTTTCTCCTCAGGTCACTGGTGTTAACATAAATCTAACTTTTCCCTCATGGTTGGTCTCTGTTGAGTCCTAATATTTATACATAGGAAGTTGCTTACGAAGGGGCTGAGGACCTATTTTCCATAGAAAACCTCACATTTGAACTGGTGCTGTGTCCTGATAAGGAAGGTACAACCACAGAGCTTTTGTGACAGGGTTTGAAGACATCGGCCATTCTGAATCTTTAAATACTGACACCGTTGTGTAAAGGCTCTACCACCTACAGTGAACTATAATTAGCTCTGTGTAATAAATGCAGTGACTGTCTTGGTAAGGAATATACCCTGATATTGCTCTCCAGAGTTTATATGAAATCTCTAACAGTATTTAGGTAACTGTTTAGGCTCTTCTTCAATTTTAAGACAACTAGAGTTTCATAAATAAAAGTGTTTCAGGATTCCCTTTGAGCACCTATACATTTATTAACATCTAAATCCAGTGACTACATTTTAGGATATTGACATATGCTTAATGATGTCATATAAAAGGTCAAGTTCAAAGCTAGTGGTTCCTTATAGATACAGGATCCCTGTCATTATAACATCTGACATGACATGTTAGAGAAGACACATTTTTCTCTTGCCTGGTATGCACAGTTTTGTAAAAGAATTCACTAGCCATTCTACGTGCTCTTTATCCACTGTTCGCAAACATGCCAATTTATTACATTAGTTTACTTATTTGTTTTATACACTGCATCCAAAGAGGACCTGCCTCTTCTTCACCAGCTCTGGGTTTACAAGTGCATATGACCACCCCGATTTTATTTTATTTTTTTAGCGTGGGTTTGAGGGAACCAAACTCAGATCCTCCCGTTTTCAAGGCAAACTGTTCATTGAGCTATTTCCCTAGCCCTTGTGCAAAGTCCTGTAATACAAACACAGTGGCTAGACCCTGGACAGAGTGTCGTGGGGGAGTACTTGGCCAGCACACCACACTTCAGTCACTGAGAGAGCAGCGTGCCTTGGTCCAGTCAGGCAGGCTCCCCAGCAATTATTTTGTAGGATAACTGAGAGATAATAAGAATTATGCTGAAAACTAATCCAGGTTTCTGTCTCATCCTGTCAGTTGTACAGAAGACCAAAAAAGATACCAGAGCCATAAGTTTCTTTTGAGCTCAAACTCTAATGCCTGCATTTTATTGTGAAGGACACACAGATTTGATTCTCTCACACCTACCCACTGAAGCTCCAGTATTCCAGCACCATCACCAAGTTTCAAAATATTTGGTAAGTTAGGCTCCATCCACATACAAGTCACTTCCAGTTAAATATACAGCATCAGGTTACTTTAGTAAGCCTGAGAGTGTTGAAGACCATCAGCTTGTCTCAGATCTCATTACCAGGCTCTAAGCCTATCACACATCCCCAGGCTGTGTGATTCGGAGCAGGTCAGACAACCTGGCTAAGCATGTTTCCTTATCTAAACTAACAGCCTGGAGGCCTGCTTCCCACAGTGTCAGTACAAGGATTCATACAAATGCCATATGCAAGACTAGCGTGGTAACTTATGTATTTGGCACACACGGACTATAATTGATCACCATCCTCACTTGAAAGGTTTCTCTAGGGAGAAGGCAAAATATTAAAAGATAAGGTAGGAAGTGGCCTGTGAAATTCTTGAGAATGAATGTAAATTTAGTCCTATTTCAGATTCACAATGCTGTGGGTCAAATCCTCAAAAATATGACTATGTGTCAAGCATTGTACTAGGCATTTTTCTAAGCCATTAACACATGCTTTTCAATGATTAATTTGTTTCTGACACTCAAATAGTATAGGAAGAATATGCAACTAGATGGATTAACAAGAAAACACGTGGGAGGTGATTCAAGTCATCGTTTTCCGGAGTGAACAATGAAATCAGCAGCATGGGACTCTCGGCAGCCACTCTCATACACGGTCATGGTGAACATTTGTGGAGCACCCGCATCCTGCCTTCTTGAACATGCTGCATAAATTAAATCTCCCAACTTTCTATTCCCCTATTGTATCACCTTTCTTTTAAAAATAAATTGTACTCCAAATCCTACTTTATTTTTTACATTAAAAAATTTGGGGTGTGTGTGGGCATGTGTCTCTTCACACATGTGTAAAGGTTTAGAGGATAACTTGCAGGATTGGTTTTCCCCTTCTACCATATAAATCCTGAAGACTGAACTTGGGTCAAACCTAGGTCATGGGGCTTGGAGACATTTATCTGCTGAGCCTTTTTGCTGACCCTGTTTTACCCTCTTAATACATATCATCTATTCTACTGCATACTAAACTTATTGCTGTTATAGTCTTCACTCAAAAGATTGTAAGCTCCATGAAATCCCAAATTTTATAAGTTATTCTTTCTAGATCTAGCTCATAATGAATACTTAATGAATATTTACTGAATTATTTGGTTGAGGAAAAGAAAACACACTTACTTCTTGCTATACAAGAGCTCAAAAACCAGTTAAAATATGAGATGGCATGATCTTTGGAGGCCAGGTTGAAAGGAGGCTGCTCTACTTCTAGTTATACTGATATCTAGGGACCAATTGTTTTTATTTGTTGTTTGGTGTGTGTTGGGGAGGAGGTATTGTATGCACACCTGCTTGAATTTAAGTACACCATGAGAATGCAAGAGCCTGCTTGAATTTAAGTGCAGCTTGAGAATGCAAGAGCCCATGGCGGCCAGAGGGTATCAGATCCTCTGGAATTGTACTTGTAGGTTGTTATATACCTATTGATATGGGTGCTGGGAACTAAACCTATGTCATCTGCAAGAGCAGTAAGCACTCTTAACTGCTGAGACATCTCTCTAGACCCCTTGAGTTCCTATTTAGACCTGTGATTAGTGTCTCTCACATTCTTATTCTGTAATTAGACATTAGATCTTAGTGTCTCCAGGACAGTTCCAAGATGAGATGGTCTATCATACTATACTTCCAGAATCTCAGACAACCTTACCCATTACTCTGAGACTGGCTGTAGACTACAGCTAGTCCTATCAAGACCTAAATATCTAAACTTTCTTTCAAGACCCCACAGAGATACCATCACCCCATAAACAGCAGGAAGCAATTCTAAGAAAACAACACCCCTTCTCCCTAAGGTTTCATTTTTCTCAGGGTTATGGATAAATAGTTATAGGGTTGGGGGTGGAACAATAAAATTCAGACTCAGTATTCTCCTTAAGAAAAGAAAAATGGAAATGGACAGGTATAGGGTATTAAGGTAGATTGATATATATACTAGTAAATAAATTTAGTGAAATATCAACCTTAGATAATTTGCAGTGTTAGGGATTCTTGTATATTGATACAAATGCAAACTATTTTTATATTCATATTAAAGATAATTTGTATATTGATACAAATATAAAACTATATTTGTCATATTGTACATATATTCCTACTCCTATTTGAAATATTTTTTATGTTGGTACAAATGTAAAATTATATTTGTCATACTGCATGTATGTTCTACCTCTGTTTAGGATATTTTGTATACTGATACATATTAAGGATATTGTTGTCATATTACATATTGCACTATACATTTCTACCTCTGTTTAAGATATTTTATGTATTATCAGAATTTTGAGGTCATTGTCCTTTTACTGTACATCTGTTTACAGACTGTTTACCTTGTTAATATGAAGCCTTAGT
>CABHPR010153631.1:0-44790 GCA_902168415.1 Peromyscus melanophrys | reverse complement strand
ATGCCTTCAGAGATGTTCCAAAGAAGGAGTACCTCTGTGTTCACTAATTCTTAGCCTTTATGTATCAGACCAGGTTAATACATTGGGAGTTATTTTTCCTCTTTTAAATGCTATATGATTCTTTTAATCAAAAAAAAATGAAATATTCAGTCATGTCTGAGGGAAACAAGGATATAATGCCCTAGAATATTCTAAGTCCTGCTAAGCTTTATATTTGAATGTGGTGGTACAATCAAGTCTGCTTGATGTTTTCAGTTGTGTTAGCTGTGATTTTTATATGAACAGCCCATCATGATGATGATGATGAGTAAAATAATAACTATATTAATAGTCCAGGGGACTATTTCTAAGCACATAACAGTGTAAAAATTAGTTTAAAAAAAAACCCAGATATTCATCTGGGAAAGAGGCAAGATGGCGACAGGTGGCAGAGCACAGGAGGAGCTGCAGCGGGGCCGACTGCAGATGCTGCTCCCTGCGCAGTCTACAGCCCAGGCTGAGGAAGCCCAGGGCACAGGCGAGAAGATGGGCTGGGCGCAGGTAGTAAAGAACCTGGCGGAGAAGAAGCACGACTTTCGTGAGCAGTGGCGGGGAGAAGAAAGGGGCAGAGGTGTCGGTGGCAGCCTGGTGAGCCCCGCAGGCCTGGCCACTCCGAACCCCGGCATCTTCCCACCTGCCGGCCGCGGGGACCCCATGGGCTGCAGTAGAGACCCTGCGGGCTGCTACTCTGCAGAAGCTTGCAGGATGAAGGGAGCTGGAGACCCGAATCAGAGGAAGATGGCCGAGGTGCAAGCGGCGGCGGCGGCGGGGGCAGCGGCGGCGGCAGCTGCGGCGGCCATGGCGTCCCCTGCCAGGCCTGGAGCGACCAAAGAGGAAACTGCAGAGCAAACACTGCAGGATGAGCCAGCAGCCCCCATGCCGGGTAAGGGCCGCTTCCTTGTGCGCATCTGTTTCCAGGGAGAAGAGAGTGCCTGTCCGACCCGGGATTTCGTGGTGGGAGCGCTCATCATGCGCTCCATCGGCATGGATCCTGGGGACATCTATGCCGTCATCCAGATCCCTGGCAGCCGCGAGTTCCATGTGAGCTTCAGATCTGCAGACAAGCTTGCCCTGTTTCTCCGCATCTATGAGGAAAAGCGGGAGCTGGACGACTGCTGGGAGAACTTTATGGTGTTGGGGCAGAGCAAGTCCGGCTTGAAGACCCTCTTCATCCTGTTCCGGAACGAGACTGTGGATGTGGAGGATATTGTGACCTGGCTCAAGCGCCACTGTGATGTGCTGGCCTTACCAATGAAAGTGACTGACAGGTTTGGGATCTGGACTGGGGAGTACAAGTGTGAGATTGAGCTGCGCCAGGGGGAGGGCGGAGTGAGGCACCTGCCTGGCTCCTTCTTCTTGGGAACGGAGAGGGGCTACAGTTGGTACAAGGGGCAGCCCAAGACATGCTTTAAATGTGGTTCCCGAACCCACATGAGCAGCACCTGCACGCAGGACAGGTGTTACAGGTGTGGGGAGGAGGGGCACAAGAGTCCTTACTGCAGGAAGATCATCATGTGCAACCTCTGTGGCAAGGGAGGACACATGTTTGCCCAGTGTCCCAAAGCAGCTCACAATTCCACGCGCTTCTGCCTGCCAGGTTAAACACACAGCCAGCTTACCCTTCTTAAGTGCCAAAACATTTTTTTTTCTTTAGACCATTTTTCTTTTTTTGGAAGGAGATATTTCTAAAACATTACAGAGATATTCTCCCTATGCCTTTTAAAACCACGTGTGCTCCCTTTCAGCCAGTTTAAAAAGGGACTGTTCAGAACTGTAGTGTGCAGATATGTTGCCTGTCCCCCCCAACCCCCCACCCCCACCAGACACCTTTTTCTCTTCTGTTTTACATTAGTTTTGGTACTTTCTTCAACACCCTGTCCCCCTCTGTCCTATTTACTAACTCCCTCCTCATCCATGTCTCATTAGAAGATTTTTGCCCTTTGGACTGCCTTGCTCATTTTCATGCCTCAGCCCTGGGTACAGGGCCCAATGCGGAATAGGCTTTCAATCAAGTGTTTATTGAATCGAAAATGTAGTCGACTAGCTCTGTCTCGAGTGCCTACCTTGTGCAGCTCTCCGCTGGGCTCTTTACATTTGCTGCTTCTACGTGATATGAAAATTTGTGAAAACAGTTTTGCTCTAAGTGTGTAATCCAAATAAGCGCTGAGAGGTGGCCAGGAGCCTCTCATAGCATTTAAACCTATCTCCTTTGTGACAGTTCCTTGTGGCTCAGTAGCCTTATTTCTGTAGAAGCGCGGAGCCTAGGCAGTTCTGCTGGGAAAGACCCAAGAGGTGGTTTTTGTTGGATTTTCTTTGTGGGGGCTTGCTTTTGTTTTGTGTATTGATTTGAGACAGGGTCTCACTCTGTAGTCCTGACTGGTTTGGTCCTGGCTGCATTCCTGGACCAGGCTGGCTTCAAACTCACAGTGATCCTCTCACCTCTGCCTCCCTGAAGGATGTTTTAAATTAACCCCTTGGTTTTCCAGCAGATTAAATGAATCCAAAGTTAAATGAATGGGTCAAATTAAACAGCCGTGCGGTGCTTCAGACAGTGCACAGTAGAGTCCACTGCCCCCATGCCTGGTGGTCATCCCACTACCTTTCACACTTCACACAGTCTCCTTGACAGTGGTGGGCCAAGAAAGTCTCTCTCCAGGGGTGTGGTCCCTGCATGAAGCTGAGACACAGTCCCCTGAAAGAGCAGAAAGAGAAGCTTGTCTTGCCACTTCATAGTAAGGGACCTAGGGAAAGGACCAGTGAACACACTGCAGGCTGCATGCATGCATCAGTCCTTGGATGAGTGCCACATCTTCAATGTTCCACTGTCACTGTCAGCATTGAGAAATGGTTCCCCTCAGGAAAGAAACTTGCCAGACTTTTACATTTGCACCTCTGCCTCATCTACTAGGAACCCCAGTAAAGCTACAGAGAGAGCTCATCTCAAACCTTTGGACTCTGATGCTCTGGACAAAGGTGGTTTTAACCCAGAAGCATGAGTGATATGTACACTGGAAAATGTTCTTGGGGAAACAGGCCAAGAGGGAGGGCCTGGGTCAACTAAGTGTTATCAAGTTAAAGTGAAAGACAGTAAGCTGCTTTTTTCAGTTTTTGTCTTCTCTTTGCAGTTTTGCTATTTTCTTGTGGCTTAGAATGTAAAACAGATGTTCAGATTTGTTCTCAATAAATATTTATCTTTCTTGCCCACGAAAAATGTTGAGTTGTGTGGATTCATCAGGTGGCCATACACATGACATTGTAAATACATAGCAGTTTCTGCATGTGTGGAGTTCTGTAATAGTGCTGGAAAATGATGTCATTTTTGGAGAGTTACAACTAAGGTTGCCTGTGGATAAAAGGATAGATATAGAGAAAAGTATTTGAAATGACATGCCTTCAAAGATCTTGCCAAAGAAGGACTGCCTCTGGGTTCAATATTTCTGAGCCTAATGTATCAGGCTATGTTAACACACAGGGAATTATTTTTCCTCATTTAAATGATATATGTTTTATTAATCAAAATACATTGAAATATTCAGTCATGCCTGTGGGAAGCAAGGATATAATACCCTAGGATTCACTAAGTCCTGACAAGTTTTTACATTTGAAGGCGGTAGTACAATCATAAATCTGCCATCATTTATTTTTCCTTGTGGTAACTGTGATTTCGATATGAACAGTACATAATGATGATGAGTAAAGTAATACCTATATTAACGGTTCAGGGGACTGATGCTAAGAACAAAACAGTGTAAAATTAGTTTTAAAAAAACAGATTTTTCGGGGCTGGGGATTTAGCTCAGCGGTAGAGCACTTGCCTAGCAAGCCAAGGCCCTGAGTTAGGTCCTCAGGTCTAAAAAAAAAAAAAAAAAGAAGAAGATTTTGAAGAAGAATGATGATACGTTGTAATTTAATGGAATTTTGAAGTTTTATTTAGAAAAGACTCCTCAGAATTGATGAAAAGGATTTTGAATATTTTCAAAATATCTATATTTGAATATTGAACAAAGTATTTTGTGAGTACTTACGGAACTTTGAATCCAAATGAATGCTACATGCATGCAGAAATATGTGGAACCACACATAAATGCAAACATACAAAGGAGAAATTTTAAAAAAGTATATAAGAATTATGAATATTATGATATAATACAAAAACCTCAAAATATTACATAATCATTAGGAAACAGAAAGTTAACATATCCAAACTGCCTGTGTTCAGAGTATGGCTAAATGTACCATTACTATTTACAAAGTAGCAGCTTATTTCGGTCATTATTGTACATATATACATATATTATATATATATATGTCAGAAAAATATTTATTAGAGTGGTAAAATTTAAGAATCTATCATTGCAGTGAGAAAATGACATGACATTTCAGAAACTGTCAGCAGCAAGGTGCAATCCTCTGATCAGAATCACAATCAGCCAACAGCAGGCAGAAACGGAAGGTTGCATGTATGTAGCCAGAAATTCAGCCCAAGCAATGGATACAGGATTACCTACTATTTGGCATGGTCTGGGTTTTTTCTTGTATGTTTGTTTGTTTGTTTGTTTGTTTGTTTGTTTGATAATTGGAGTCATAACCCAGAGTAAATTGCCCTTTTATTTCTTGCACACATTCAATTTTGCTGCTTCTGTGGCAGTACATGTACATTTAGGTGGAAAGGAGAAATGAAATAACATCTCTGATGGATATCTTCCAGGTTACCACAGGATTTGCCTGCTTTGGTGGAACTAAAATCATTGTCCTCATTGGTTCTTATTCCGGGCTCAAATGGAGTGCACAAAGTTCTTCAATCAGAGGCAAGGAGTGCAAATTAAAGTGTCAGAGGTACTGCTTCTTACCAGTCAGGCTCTTGCTATACTCCAGCACTAGTTGGTCCTGGGTATATACAACTGCCGAATCTATATTGGCCCAGAAAAGGCAGACTGCTCCTGACATCTACAGGAGACAGAGCACATGCAGTCTAGCAAGATCAGGATTTTTTGATTTCCAGGAACACAGCTCTGAGTCTCCTGCTCCTGTCACCTGTGAAGCAGGTAGGATTCTGCTTCTGAAGCTACAACTTCTCTTTAAAGATGTGACATCCAGTTTCAGTCTAAAAGTGCTGCAGGATAAGCAAGGAAGATAATCCAGTTCAGAATTTACTACCTGGCACAGAAAAAGAGAGTCCTGCTCTTTCCTATCCTACGGAGATGCACTGTGGGAATAGCTATGCTATTGTCACTTTTATCCAGTTACCTAGAGTCGCTGAAGGTATCAAGCAATAACTGTTCCAGACACTAGCCTTTCTGTCACTAGAGTCCTGGATGGACAAAAAGAATTTTACTTGAAATGAAATTTACTTGTTGTAATCCTTTTGCCATTTAGGGTCTCAGAGGTACAGCTTTCTAATGTTGGTGGGTATTGTCAAGTCCTTGTGACACATAGAAATCTTGGACCTTTTTCTTTTTTTCCTGGTCAGCCCATTCCTCTCTATGACATCAGGTGAGGCATGAACTTTGTTGGAAATCAGTTATTTATTTATAGTGACAGTGAGGTATTTCATGCTCCCTTGAGAGTAATTAAGAGCCTCGATTTCTTTCTTCTCATTTCTGGTGTTTTCACATGTTTAGAACTTTGGACGGCTAATCTTGTGTCTGAAACTCACATTCTGAATTTCTCTGAGGGATAGGAAATTGTAGACTGGAAAATTTTGTCATTATTAGAATGATCCCCCAGCTCTGAATCTGTTAGAATCTTTCTGGAGCATTTTCAACATAGATACCTGAGGTTTAAGTTTAGCATCATGAAAAAGCCATTACACATCATAACATAGTTACCCAAAGCCTCTAAGTTTCTATAGAAAGAGACCCCTGCATGTCATTGTGTTAATTCCCTATTAATACGAAAAGAAGTATTTCAGACGAGGGTCAAGTGATAACCAGACCTATCAGCTTATCCTTATGTCTTCAGGACTCGCTTTATTTCAACTTGACTTCAGTGGAATAAGGCAAATAATGGTTATAGTTCTCTGACAAATCTAGTCTCAAGTTCTTGGGCCTTTTATGAGAGTAGGGCATTTATTCACCTTATGACATTAATCGTAATCCTTGCAAGTAATTGATTACTTGTATTAAACACAGGCCACTATTGCAAAGTAGAAAACTTTAGAGGTCTATTCAACATGTGCTGTTTTACGTCAATTGGCTCATGAGCATGAGACATTTTGTTCTTGCTAGAGTTATATGCAGAGTAGTTTTCCATTCCTATCCCATGTAGTCATACTCAGTGAAGCGCATAATGAAGTGCCATGTGGATATCCATTCTACGAAGACTTTAGTATGTAGGATCTGCAGTAATAGCTTATCATCATCATATTAGAAGTACTAACCCTGGTTTGGAAATAGTTTGTGAATCACCAGTGGGGGAATATGGGAGCTCCCTTGGCCAAGATGTTAACCAAGTAACTCCTTACAGACATCTGAGAAAAAACTCTGATTCCCCTTCATGGTGTAAGATGTGCAGTTTTCAAAATATCTCCAGGATAAAAGCTGAACCATATCAATTATTTCATGTATGTATAATTGTTTTTGTATGTGTATGCAGATGTGCCTCCTTCTGACACACATTTAGATGCATAAATGTATATGTATGTATAAAAATACTTATGTACACAGGTGTATGAATATTTATGTAGCTGAGCATTTCTCACATATATTTCCACTCTTCTTTCTTTCTCCTCCTGCCTTGCCATGTCTGCTGCTGGAAATTCCAAAAGAAATTCTACTTCTCTTGAATTTATTTTTTCATACATACACAAATATAGTCAGAAATAAATGATGCATTGCACCCTATGTGGGGAGGATAAATGAACATTTTTATCTTTGTCCTTCTGGAATTGAAAGGCCTCACAATTTCATTTTGACAAGCCTGCTTCTATCTATCTTAACATCCATCCTTTTTTCCATAGCTTTTCTAGTAAGTGTGGCGAGTCCAGAGAATTTAGAATATGCTCTGGCATGACAATATGGGTTTTCCTGCTGCCACCCTTGTTTGGTTTTCTTTACTTTGGATTATATTTTTGGTTGGTGTTCATATTTTCTAAACATTGGTCTTTGAAATTCGATATCCTTCATAGAAGACACTTTTTCCACTAGAGGAATCCTATTCCTTAGGATCATGAATTGTATCGTAGCATTGAGTACATAATTTCATAGTCCAGGAAAAATGTTGATTTGTGTGAATTTATCAGTTAGCCATAGATATGACATTGCAAGTACGTAGCAGTTTCTGTAGGTGTGGAATTTTGTAATAGTGCTGTAACACAATGTCAATTTTGGAGAGTTACCACTAAAGTTGATTGTGGCTATAAGGATAGATATATAGAAAACAGAAAAGACATGCCTTCAGAGATGTTGCTAAAGAAGGACTTCCTCTGAGTCCACTATTTCTTAGCCTTATGTATCAGGCTAGGTTAATATATTGGAAATTACTTTTTCCTCTTTTAAATGATACATGTTTCTATTAATCAAAAAAGATTGAAATATTCAGTCATGTCTTTGAAAAACAAAGATATAATACCCTAGGGTATGTTAAGTCCTGATAAGTTTTTTCTTTCTTTTTTTTTTTGTTTGTTTTTTTTTTTGAGACAGGGTTTCTCTGTGTAGCTTTGCACCTTTCCTGGAACTCGCTTTGGAGACCAGGCTGGTCTCGAACTCACAGAGATCCGTCTGCCTATGTCTCCTGAGTGCTGGGATTAAAGGCATGCGCCACCACCTCCCGGCCTGATAAGTTTTTTCATTTGAAGGTGGTGCAACAATCATCAAATCTGCCTTGATGTTTTCAGTTTTGTTAGCTGTGATTTTGATTTGAACAACACATGATGATGACGAGTAAAAATAATAGCTGTATTTATGGCTCAGGGGACTGTTTCTAAGAACATAACAATGTATAAATTAGTTATTAAAACATTATTATCTGGAGGAATGATGACAGAACGTAATTTAATGGACTTTTGAGGTTTTATTTACAAGAGACTCCTCAGCATTGTTCACATTCACTATGTGCTGTGCAAAAAAAAAAAAAAAAAAAAAAAAAAAAAAAAAAAAAAAAAAAAAAAACAGCAGAGACACGATATATTCTTAGGTTTTATTTAAGCATTCATAAATCAAGTGATGAAACTGAGCAAGTGCAAGAACTGATTCATAGACATGGAAAGATGTCAAGTATTTGCTGACATTAGGGAACATCTATGTGATCTCCGTAAAATACCCCTTATAATTATATTTTGCTTATTTGCTTCTAATAAGCAAAGCCGGTTAGAAGGCCCCATCAGCAAACTGGCTACTTGGAAATACAATTACCTGGGTTCTAATTCCAGAATGCACATATGAAAAATCAGGCATACAGGCATTACCATCCAATCACAGGCCACGAGGCACACGAAGTGTGAGTAATCTCATGGAGTTTTCCTGGCCAGCTTGGTTAACATGTTTGGCAAATTCTCTACTTGTGTGAAACACTATGTCAATCTGACAATGCTAATACACCTGTGAGTTCAACAGTAATTGATGGATCTTCTAGCACCATAGTATGAGTTGAGTTTGTATACATAAATGTTTCAATATAAGCAAACCAATGTTCTACCACATGCTGAAGATGGATCATTAAACAAATAATATCAGATTGGCCTATAATATTTAATGAGCTTATGAATAGTGCCTGTAAGAATTTCACATGTTTGTTAGCCCTGAGTGTCTGTCCATGTTCTAATCGATGGCCCCACAGAAAAGACAACACAGGGGCTTTCCCTAAACTCAGATGTCATGCAAAAGAGAGTAAATGTGTGAACTAAGGACAGAGTAGTGATGATGATTCAAGCAGAATTCTACTATGGGAAATGCAGTGAATTTTTGAATTTTTCAAAATATCTAAATTTGTATATGACTGCTAAGTAAAGTGTTTTGTAAGTATTTATGGGACTTCAAATCCATATGCATGCAGACATATGAGGAACCACACATAAAAGCATACGTACAGAGGAGAAAATTTAAAAAGTATACAAAGGTTATTTATATTACATTATAATACAAAACCCTCAAAATATTACATCATCATTAGGACACAGTAAGATACCATATTCAAACTGCCTATGTTCAGTGTATAGCTAAATGTACCTTTACTATATACAAAAGTAGCATCTTATTTCGGTCATTATTTTACACGTGTGTGTGTGTGTGTGTGTGTGTGTGTGTGTGTGTGTGTGTGTGAAATACATTTATTGGTGCGATATAATTAAAGAATCTATCATTGCAGTAGAGGAAATGACATGCCATATCAGAAACTGTCAGCAAAAGACTTCAATTGGAGCCACAGAATCAAAATCAGCAAGCAACAGACAGAAAGGGAGGGTTGTATTTATCTAGTCAGGAATTTGGCCCAAGAAATGCATACATGATTACCTCCTAGTTGGCATGGGCTGTTTTTCCATTTTGTTTAGTTTTTGATTTTTTTTTTTTGATAATTGGTGTCAGAGCCCAGATCAATTGCATTTTTTTCCTCTGGCACACTTTCAATTTCGCTGCTTCAGTGGCAGCACACATACGTTTATGTGGGAGGGAGAAATGAAACAGCATTTCTGATGGAAATCTCCAAGGTTACCACAGGATTTGCCTCATTTGCTGGAAGTGAGATCATTGTCCTTATTCTGGGCTCATTTTGAATGCACACAATCCTTCAAACAGAGGCAAGGGGAGTGCTAATAAAAGTGTCAGAGTAGGGCTTCTAAGTCAGGCTCTGGTTATATTCCAGGACACAGTTGGTCTAGGTATGACCAAAGCCTGACTCTATTGGCCCAGAAATGACAGACTGCTCCTGACATGTACAGGAGACAGAGCCCATTCAGTTTAGCAAAGTCAGGATTGTTTGATTCCCAGGATCACAGCTCTGAGTCCTCTGTACCTGTCACCTGTTCTTCGAGTGGTATCCTGCTTCTGAAGCTACAGCTTCTCTTTAAAGATGTGACATCCAGTCTCAGTCTAAAAGTGTTGCATTATAAGCAAGGAAGATTGTCCAATTCAGGCTTTACTACCTCATACAGATAGAGAGAGTCTTGTTCTTTGCTATCCCAGGGAGATCCACTGTGGGAATAGCTATGGTATTTTCACTTTTATCCAGTTACCTAGAGTCACTGAAAGTATCAAGCAATAACTGTTCCAGACACTAGCCTTTCTGTCACTAGAGTCTCTGGGTGGACCCTAAAGAAGAGCACATGAAATTTATTTCCTATAATCCTTTTGCCAATTAGGGACTCAGAAGTACACCTTTCGAATATTGGTTGGCATTGTCAATTCCTTTTGACACATAGGAGCTCTTGGACATGATATTTGTTGCCTGTTCAGCCCATTCCTCTCTATGACATCAGTCAAGGCATAAAGTTTGTAGGAAATCAGTTATTTATTTTTAGTGACAGTCAGGTATTACATACTTCCCTTGAGAGTAATTAAGAGCCAAGATTTCTTTCTTCTTGTATGTGGTATTTTCATACGTTTAGTAAATTTGAATGCCTCTTCTTGTGTCTGAAAACTCACATTCTGAATTTTTATGACAGATAGGAAAGTTGAGATTGTAAAACATGGTCATTAAGGAATGATAACCCAGCTCTGAATCTTTTAGAATATTTTTGGTACCTTTTCAACAGGAATAAAGGAGACTATAATTCAGCTACATGAAAAAAGCATTAAACATCATAAGATAGTTAACAAAAGCCTCTAAGGTTCTATAGAAGGAGGCTCCTGCATATCATTGTGTTAAATCTCAATTAATACGAGATGAAATTTCTCTGATGAGTGTCAAGTAATAACCAGATCTATCAGTTTATCACTATGTCTTCAGGACTCACTGTATTTTAATTTGACTCCAGGAGAATGAGAGAAATAATTTTTATACTTCTATGACAATTCTAGTCTCAAGTTCTTGGACTTTTACGAGTGTAGGGCATTTATTCCCTTTACGGAATTAATTGTAATCCTTGCAAGTAATTGATTACTTCTATTACAAATAGGCCACTATGGCAAAAGTAGGAAAATGTACAAGAGTACTCCACATTTGCTGTTTTTTGGCACGTAGCTCATGAGCATGAGACATTTTGTTCTTGCTGGAGTTATATGCAAAGTAGTTTTCATTCCAATCGCATGTAGTCATTCCCAGTGAAGCTTCCAATGAGGTATCATGTGGATGTCTGTTCTATGATGACTTAAACAAGTAGGATCTTCAGTAACACCTTATCACGATCATATTAGGAGGTATAACCCTGGTTTGGAAATGTTTTGTGAATGACCAGTGGGGTACTATGAGTGCTCCCTTAGCCCAGAAGTTAACCAAATAACTCATTACTGACACCTGAGAGAAAACTTGGATTCCCCTTCATTGTCAAAGATGTGCAGTTTTCACATCTCCATAATATGTGTTGAACCATATCAATTACTTTCAATTATGTATAAATGTTTTTTTTGTATGTGTATGTCAATGTTCCTCCTTCTGACACATGTTTAGTGGTATAAATACATATGTATGTATAAAAATACATATGCATACTGGTATATGCCCCTTTATGTAGTTGAACATTTCTCATATGTGTAATGTATTTATCTATTCCACTCTTCTTTCTTTCTCCTCATGCATTACCGTGTCTGACCCTGGAAATTCCAAAAGAAATACTACTTCTTACTGAATTTATTTTTTTCATACATACACAAATATAGTCAGAACTAAATGATGCATTGCACAATATATGGTGAGGGTAAATGAACATTTTTATTTTTGATCTTCTGGAATTGAAAGGCCTTACAATGTCATTTTGAAAAACCTGCTTCTATTTAACTTAGCATCCATCATTTCTCCCTAGCATTTCTGCTAATTGTGGACAGTACAGAGATTTTCCAATTTGCGCTGGCATGACGATATGTATTGTCATGCTGCTACCATTGCCTTATTTTTTATTTACTTTGGATTATATGCTTGGATGGTGTTCATATTTTCTAAACATTGGTCTTTGAAATTTGATATCCTTCTTAGAATACACTTTTTGCACAGGAGGAATCCTGTTCTTTAGGATCATGAAATGCATCTTAGATTTGAGTACCATACTTTCTTTGCCCAGGAAATATGTTGAGTTGTGTGGATTTGTCAGGTGACCATAGACATGAAATTGTAAATATATAGCCGTTTCCGCAGGTGTGGAATTTTGTAAAAGTGCTGTAAAATGATGTTTTTGGAGAGTTACAACTAAAGTTGCCTGTGGGTATAAGGATAGATATAGAGAAAACTGTTCGAAATCACATACCTTCAGAGATATTGCCACAGAAGGACTGCCTCTGAGTTCACCATTTCTTAGCATTATGTATCAGGCTATGGTAATACATTCAGAATTATTTTCCTCATTTAAATGATGTATGTTGTTTTAAACAAAAAATTTAAAATATTCAGTCAAGTCGGTGGGAAACAAGGATATAATACCCTAGGATATGCTAAGTCCTGACGAGGTTTTACATTGGTAGGTGGTGGTACAATCACCAAGTCTGCCTTGATGTTTTTCATTGTGTTAGCTGTGATTGTAATATAAATAGTGCATGATGATGATGAGTAAAATAATACCCATGTTAATGGTTCAGAGGCCTGTTTCTAAGAACATGACAATGTAAAAAATAGTTTTAAAAAAAAAACCCATGAATTTACAGAAGAACAATAACAGAATGTAATTTATTGGAATTTTGAGGTTTTATTTATAGGAAACTCCTCAGCATTGATCAATTTTAGTATATGTTGTAGTTAAAAAATAAATCCAAAACAGTAGAGACACTTCATTTATGCTTAGGTTTTATTTAAGCATTCTGAAATCATATGTTGAAACTGAGCGAGTTAAAGCACCGATAAATAGATATGGAAAGATGCTGAGTATGTGCTTACATTAGGGAACATCTGTGTGTTTTCAAACAAATATCCCCTATGTTATATTTTGCTTATTTGCTTCTAATAAGCAAAGCTTAGTAGAAGTCTCCATCAGCAAATCGGCTCCTTGGAAATATGATTACCTGTATACAGGCATCACCATCCAATCAAAGGATAGGAGGCATATGTAGTGTGAGTGATCTCATGGAGTTTTCCTGGCCAGCTTGGTAACATGTTTGGCAAATTCCGGACTTGTGTGAAACACTATGTCAATCTGACATTGATAATACTCCTGAGCATGCAACTGATATTTGATGGCATTTTTAGCACCCTTGTATCAGCTGAGTGTGCATACATAATTGTTTCATTATGAAGCAAACCCATGTTCTACTTCATGCTGAAGAAGGATCATTAAGCAAATACTGTCAGAGTGGCCTATACTAATGATAATGTGGTGATTAACAGGTAAATGCAGAATTTTGAATGTATGGTAGCTTTCAGAGTCTTCCATGTTCTAATTATTAGCCCCACAGAAAAGATAACAGAGGGCTTTCCCTGAACTCATATGTCACACAAAAGAGAGGAACTATGTGAACTAAGGACAGAGCACTGATAATGATTAAAGCAGAATTTTACTATGGAAAATGCAAAGAATTTTTAAATATTTTCAATATATCTGTATTTTTATATAAATAATGAGCAAAGTATTTTGTGAGTATTTATGGACTTTTGAATCCAAAATGAATGCTACATGCATGCAGACATATGAGGAGCCACACATAAATGCATAATACAAAGGAGAAAGTGTAAAAAGTATATAAAGATTATAATTATTACACTATAATACAAACATCTCAAAATATTACATAAACATTAGGACACAGTAAGATAGCATATCCAAACTGCATATGTACAGATTAGGGCTAAATGTACCATTATTATTTACAAAAGTAGCTTCTAATATATGTGTGTGTGAAATATACTTATTGGAGTGAAATAATTAAAGAATCTATCATTGCAGTAGAGGAAATGATATGATATATCGGAACTGTCAGTAGGAAGCTGCAATCCTCAGCACAGAATCACAATCAGCCAGCAGCAGGCAGAAAGGGAGGGTTGCATGTATGTAGCCAGGAGGTTAGCCCAAGAACAGATACATGATTACCTCCTAGATGGCATGGGCTGTTTTTATTTTGTTTTGGATTTTTTTAATTGGACTAAGAGCCCAGATCAATTGCATTTTTTCCTCTGGTCCACTTTCAATTTTGCTGCTTTAGTAGCTGCACACTTACATTTAGGTGGGAAGGAAAAGGAAACAGCATCTCTAATGGAGATCTCCAAGGTTACCATAGGATTTGTCTCCTTCGCTGGAACTGAGATCATTGTCCTTATTTGTTCTTTTTTTGATTTTGAATTTTTTGATTTTGAATGCACAAAGACCTTCAATCAGAGGCAGGGAGTGTCAATAAAAGTGTCAGAGGTACGGCTTCTTACCAGTCAGCCTCAGGCTACAGTCCAGGACACAGCTGGTCCTAGGTATAACCAAATGTGGACTCGACCTTGGCCCCGAAAAGGCAGACTGCTCCTGACAGCTACAGGAGACTAATGCAGTCTAGCAAACTCAGGATTGTTTGATTTCCAGGAACATAGCTCTGAGTCCCCTGCTCCTGTCACCTGTGCAGCAAGTAGGATCCTGCTTCTGAAGCTACAGCTTTATTTTAAAGATGTGACATCCAGTCTCAGTCTAAAATGCTGCATTATAAGCAAAGAAGATAATCCAATTCAATCTTTACAAACTGGCACAGAAAGAGAGATTCCTGCTCTTTCCTATCCTAGGGAAATATATTGTGGGAATAGCTATGGTATTGTCACTTTTATCCAGGTACCTAGAGTTGCTGAAAGTATCAAGCAATAACTGTTTTTGACACTAGCCTGTCTGCCATTAGAGTCTCTGGGTGGACAATAAAGAATTTTACTTGAAATGAAATTTATTTGCAATAATCCTTTTGCCATTTAGGGTCTCAGAGGCACAACTTTCTAATGTTGGTGGGCATTGTCAATTCCTTTTGACACATAGAAAATCTTGGACCTTTTTTTTTCTTTTCTGGCCATCCAATTCTGCTCTATGATGTCAGGTGAGGCATGAACTTTATTCGAAATCAGTTATTTATTTCTAGTGACAGTAAGGTTTACATGATTCCCTTGAGAGTAATTTAGTGCCCAGAATTCTTTCTACTTGTTTCTGGTATTCTAATACATTTAGAACCTTTGAATGGCTAATCTTGTGTCTGATACCTCACATTCTGAATTTCTATGATGGATGGCAAAGCTGAGACTGGAAAACTTTGTCATTATGGAATGATCCCCCAGCTCTGAATCTGTTAGAATATTTTTGGTACCTTTTCAACACAAATACAGGACATGACAATTAGGGTGTTTGGCCATACTATCACCAGAGTAGGTTAGTTCGGGCTGTCTCTTGACCATTGCCAGTAGCCTATTTTGGAGGTATCTTTGTGGATTTCTGGGGACCTCTCAAGTACTTTTCTTCTTCCTGTTCTCATGTGGTCTTCATTTATCATGGTCTTTTATTCCTTGTTCTCCCTCTCTGTTCTTGATCCAGCTAGGATCTCCTGCTCCCCAAAGCTCTCTTTCCCTCGACCCTTGCCGTTCATTACCCCCAGTCACGTCCAAGTTGTTCATGTAGATCTCATCCATTTCTCTGTCATTAGGTGATCCCTGTGTCTTTGTTGGAGTCCTGTTTTCTAGGTAGCCTCCCTGGAGTTGTGAGTAGCAGTCTAGTTATCTTTGTTTTACATCTAGTATCCTCCTATGAGTGGGTACATACCATGTTTGTCTTTCTGAGTCTGGGTTACCTCACTCAGGAGGATTTTTTCTAGATCCATCCATTTGCCTGCAAACCTCATGATATCATTGTTTTTCTCTGCTGAGTAGTATTCCATTGTGTATATGTAACACATTTTATTTATCCATTCTTCGGTTGAAGGGCATCTAGGTTGTTTCCAGGATCTGGCTTTTACAAACAATGCTGATATGAACATAGCTGAGCAAGTGCTCTTGTGGTATGATTGAACATTCCTTGGGTATATGCCCAAGAGTGGAATAGCTGGATCTTGGGGGAGATTGATTCCCAATTTTCAAAGAAAGCGCCATATTGATTTCCAAAGTGGTTGTACAAGCTTGCATTCCCACCAGAAGTGGAGGAGAGTTTCCCTAGCTCCATATACTCTCCAGTATAAGCTGTCTTCAGTGTTTTTGATCTTAGCCATTCTGACAGGCATAAGGTGGTATCTCAGAGTCATTTTGATTTGCATTTCCCTGATGATTAGGGATGTTGAGCAATTCCTTAAATGTCTTTCAGCCATTTGAGTTTCCTCTGTTGAGAATTCTCTGTTTAGTTCTATAGCCCATTTCTTAATTGGACTGTTGGGCATTTTGATGTCTAATTTCTTGAGTTCTTTATATATTCTGGATATCAGTCCTCTGTCAGATGTGGGGTTGGTGAAGATCTTTTCCCATTCTGTAGGCTCTCGCTTTGCCTTGTTGACCACATCCTTTGCTCTACAAAAGCTTCTCAGTTTCAAGAGGTCTGAGATATCCAAGATCCATATCAATTTCCCCAGGTCTGGGAGTTGTTGGGTCCAATCTACCACCAAGTGACACACCGCCCACTGCTTATAAACTCTATGTAAGGATTCAGGCACAAGTCCTCTTTAAAGAGCCATGCCCATATTAGCTACTTGGACAAAGCTAAGAATCCACCTCTTAAAGGAGCCATACCTATGTTTGCCAGTAGAATCAAGCTTACTCAGGAAAAGTCTCTTACCAGAAAGGCATGTTTGGCTCTGCCATGTGTCTTGATGCCTTTTCTCAGTATGACAAGCTCATCTCCTTCTCTCCGCATTTCCTCATGATTCTAAGACTTTTCCCTTCCTCTATCCACCATCCTCCTAGTCTGGTTCTCTTGCCTAAGTTGACCTGCCTACCTATATGCCAGTCAGCTTGTTTATTACACCAATCACAGTGACATAAATTCATACTGAGTGAAGGGATATTCCACAACTTATTCTTTACTTTGTCATACACACCCCCTTTTTATAAATTTTACTTATATATGCAGATGGAGACATAAATTTCCATCATTGTTATCTGTTTAGAACATTCTTACAATTAAATTGAATTCATGGGAATATTTGATTTGGGAAATATATATATATATATATACTTAGTCTAAAGTATCTGTATTTATTCCTTAAATATTTCACTAATTAATCAGTGAGTTCATCCTGAATGCTTAGTCCTAGAATGTGAAGCACAACCACATGATTATGTAAGTTGACGCTGGGTAATGCTTAATTTCAAATATCAGGCTTGGCCATAATCTACACTAGCCTTAACATATAGGATTTGAGTTAGATTATGGCATGTAGATTTGTAAGCATATCCAAGTAATAATTATGCTACATGCAATCAAAATAGTATAGAAGTAACAATATCTTATTTGGTACTGAAAATAAGGAGGGGAGTTGACTGTGACCTAGAAACTGTCCCTGAATAAACTGCAAATTTTCTGTGCAGAGTAAGATTCCCTGGTATGCTTTATTAAAAAAAAAGAATGTTTTATGTATGTATATAAAATTGGCGGGTATAGTTTGAACTCAGATATAGTTGGATGTATAATATGTGTAGCATGAATCTTAAAATTTCTTATTAATAAAATCAAACATGAGGCAGGTATTGGGGTGAATGCTGGAAAATCAGAGAAGCAGAACAAGCTACAGCTTCCTCATGTTGCCAGTTTGTCAGCCAATCCTATTTCCTCAGACTGGAAACCTCTGTGTCCTCATCCGGAATGAATCTCAGCTGAACTGCTGCTAGAAAGCCTGAAACCAGCCAAATGCTTCTAGTTTCTGGTCCTCACACCTTATATACCGTTCTGCTTTCTACCAACACTCCCTGGGATTAAAGGCTTTCTTTCTGGGATTAAAGGCTTGATGAGTCACCATGCCTGGCTATATCCTTGAACACATGGATTTATGCCTCTGGAATGCTAGGATTGCACCTTTTTTTTTTTTTTCCGAGACAGGGTTTCTCTGTGTAGCTTTGCGCCTTTCCTGGAACTCACTCTGTAGCCCAGGCTGGCCTCGAACTCACAGAGATCCACCTGGCTCTGCCTCCCGAGTGCTGGGATTAAAGGCGTGCGCCACCACCGCCCGGCTGGAATGCTAGGATTAAAGGCATGTGCTACCACTGCCTATCCTTTGTGTTTAATATTGTGACTGTTCCGTCTCTGACTCCAGATAAGTTTTTTAGCATGCACAATATTTTGGGGAACACAATACAACAAATATGCACTCTTTATCTTCCAATTTTTATATCACATTTTTCTTTCTTTCTTTCTTTCTTTCTTTCTTTCTTTCTTTCTTTCTCTCTTTCTTTCTTTCTTTCTTTTTTGAGACATGGTTTTTCTGTGTAGTTTTGGTGCCTATCCTGGATTTGGCTCTGTAGATTAGGCTGGCCTTGAACTCAAACAGATCCACCTGACTCAGCCTCCTGAGTGCTGGAATTAAAGGCATGAGTCACCACTGCCTGGCTCAAACACTTTTTCTTTAAAAGGCCTATAAGTGACTCCTTTCTTAGTCATGCTGCCCTCCACCCTATTCTGTGACAAGAAGTAAACACAGCAGAAAAATTTCAAAGAGTATATCACTGTGACTGTATTTATTACCATGAGATAAAGGAAACCTGGTTAAGGGAAGCATTCCAGTACTATTTTTTTCTGTTTATTCCTTGCAATTTCTCAAAAGAAAAATCACAGTTAAATAGCTCTACATTATATTTTGGTTTATAAATGATTACCTGGCAGCTTAAGAAAACATATTGATCAACATAGGTAAATTCATTATATATTTATTTCCTTTCATGTATGTGTACTGTAGTTCTAATATTTTAATCCCACCTTCTTTCTGAGTCTGACCTGGCAAAAAAGAGTCTCCTCTATGCTGCACTTATTGCATTATATGTGTGGGAATGATAGAGGGACAGCCAAGATACTTAGCCCTTTCCTGACATTCCCATCCAGTATACAGAAAATAGAATTTAATATTTAGGATCACAGACAACCATATCATATCTAGGGAGGTAGAAGAATACAGTGATTGGCAGAATGGTAAGAATGGTTAGCAATGTGGTCCTTGAATTATACACAGTATAATTTTTTTTTGCTTTTAAGGTTGTACTGTGAACAGCAATGTAGAAGTCCCAACCAATAACATACTCACTTAGTAATTTGTAAACCAGGCATATAATTTTCGAATACATTTAGAAATATTTGAGTATATATATTTATGTATTCAAAACCAGGCCTACTAGTATTATAAAATTCTGGTCATAAGAGAAATGTTGTAATAGGAAGTTCTCAGGTTATACATTACTAGGTAGGCTAGACTGGAAAATTCCAATACAAAGAGAAAATCTATCTCAAATCAGGTGGAATTAATAAGAATCTGCCTCAAAACTGTATTTGATCGCTATATAAGCACATTTGCACTCATGAATTTCCAACAGCTGGAAATAAATACATAACTATTGTACTATATAAAGCCCTCAAAAATTATGGTATGCCTACGGAAGGACTAATGTAGCCCAGCAGTTATTAGTGTGGATACTTCTTTTTTTGGTTTTTTGAGACAGGGTTTCTCTGTGTAGCTTTGCACCTTTCCTGGAACTCACTTTGGATACCAGGCTGGCCTCCAACTCACAGAGATCTGCCTGCCTCTGCCTCCCGAGTGCTGGGATTAAAGGCATGCTCCACCACTGCCTGGCATGGATAATTCTTTTAATGTTATTACAGAGGAGGATAGTTAGGTTTTCTTATTCAGGTATGCTTGCATTGAAAGTCTATTTTTTAAGTAGATGGTTCCATATAGATGCACACACAACTGCATTAAATGAACTCAGTTTTTATCAAAGATAGAACAAACGAAAATTCTCATGTAATAGTCATATTGATAATTGGAGAGGAATTTTAGTATTAGGATTATAGGGGATATTTTAAAAGAAGATACTGATGTATTAATATATACAAGGTATTTTATGAGGATGTCTTTTATCTGTGAAACAAAATCATGAAGGCTACTTGCATAAAGTAACTGTGTAATTACATATAAGGACTTCCAACACACAAACAGAATGATTGAGAGTATATTCATAGTATGTATAAATACATATTAAAATTTTCTTTTCTTAAATAATTTTATCATAATTTAATTATTTATTACTAAGACACAGTAAGATAATCTATTCAAATTGGGTCTATTTGGAAGAGGGCTTGAAAGCAACATTTTTTTTCTTCCTGGCAGCTTTTTGTAGAGAACTCTAATAAATATAAATAATCATATATTATATTGTATTATATTATACTATATATTATTCAACTACATTAAAAAAAAACAGGAAAAAAGCCAGGTGGTGGTGGTGCATGCCTTTATTCCCAGTACTCATGAGGCAGAGACAGGTGGATCACTGTGACTTCATGGCGAGTCTGGTCTACAGGGCTACCAGGAAAGCCCTCTTTTGAAAAAATCCAACAACAAAACAAACAAAATAATTAGAAACTGACACACACTGATAGCAGAGACAGCAGTCAGATGTATTTGGCAACCCAGAGTTACAATCAGAAAAGCCCAGAGAGGAATGGAGCCTTTCTTGTAGATAGCTAGATTCCAGAGTGGAGCAGCTGAAAACTCCTTCAGCACACCAGGCAACATCAGCCAGTTTTCTACTGTTAGTTGGAGGCAGAGCCCAGGGTAAATTACATTTTGTCCTGTGTCCCTCTTTCAGTTTCCCTGTTTCTTTTACAACACACAGTGACGGAGAGAGATAGATGAGTCAGCAGCTCTGATGGAGATCTCCAAGTACACCGCAGTCTTTTGCTTTCCATTCCTTGTTTGGACATCTGTCTCCTTTTGGTTCCTAATGTATGTCTATTTGAACAGGAGGCAGTCAGATCAAATAAAAAAGGCTTGCTGTCAAGGATTTTGCCAGCCAGGCTCCTGGCTAAAGTCTAGCTCTTTGCTGGATTTAGCCAGGAGCCTGTCTATAAACAACCCCAGAGAATGAAAACTGTGCCAGAGAACCACAGGAGACAGAGGCAATAGAAACCTAGGATAGGCAGGGATTTGGTGGGATTTCCCACACTACTGCTCTGAGTAAACTGCCCCTGTTTGCTGTGCAGGAAATGTGCTCCTGTATCTAAAGCCACTGTTTCAACCTTCATATCAGCAATCACAGGCTTAGACTTGGATCCTATATTATCTGCATGGATGATTTATTTGGGAATCAGTACCTGACAGGAACCAGGGATGTATTGATCATATGTTACCTAAGCAGAGCCATTAAGAAAATGACTATGTCAGCAACAATTCTCACTTAGCCACCTGGGATTCTGTGAAAATTTCAAGTGTAGATTCCACAAAAAATTGCATTTGTTGATTCTGAATTAGCATGTTGAAAACTGTTACCTTAAAGTTACAATTAGCAGCCCAGAATCACAATCAGCCATCAGCAAGTGGAAAGGGAGGCTTTCAGGTAGATAGCCAAGATACTGGGTCAAGTAGCCTAATATACGATCATCCTCTGTTTACTATGGGATGCTTTTCTCTTTTGAGAATTGCATTCTGGGCCTAGGATACATTACAACATTTCCTGTTATCCACATTCAGTTTCCTTGTTTCAGCTGCAGCACACATTTAGTTGGGAGGGTGGAATGAATCAGTAACTCTGAATGAGATCTCCAAGAGTTCCACAGGATTTGCTTTCCATTGGTGGAATTGAGATCACTCTCAGTATTGGTTTCTGTGAGAGAGACCATTCCCCACCCCCACGTTTCCCCAGTGTACCCTTGAGTTGAAGCAGCAGGAAATATTAGTTAGAAGGATAGAGGGGAGAGAATCAGATAAAAAATACAGGATAGCCTTGAGAGGACCTGGATCCTATTCCATTGGACTCCACTGGCTGTCCCTAGGGTTTTTAAAGGAATGAAAATGAGTGGGGCAAAAGACCTCCCCCCCCCAGCACAGCCAAGTCCAGACCTTCTCAGATGCTTGCACTCAGGCCTGTGGTCCAATCATCCTCGCTATCCAGACCTGCTGGGTAAAGCCTAAATGAGCTCCAACAGGTTTCTATTTTAGACACAGTTTGAAAGCACACACTCCTTCATCAAAGGCAAGGAGAGATAATAAATTTGCCAGCATAGCTAGTTTTTACCAATCAGCCTCTGGCTAAATACTGGATCTAAGTTGCTCATGGGTATAACCAAACCCGGGTTGTACGTTGGCCCAGACAAGGCAGAATGTTCCAGACAAATGCAAGAGACAGAGTCTGTGGAAATTTGCAAAGTCAGATATTATTTAATTCCAAGAATTACAGCTCTGAGTCACCTGATACTGTCAAATGTGCAGCAAACAGATTTCTGTTATTGTTGCTACTGCTTCTCTTTGAAGATGTGGCTTCCCAGTCTCAGTTTGAATTCACTTCTGGCTTTAGTATCTGCCAGAGACTAGTGGGATCCTGCTCTTTACTTCTTCTGAAGCTACTGCTTCCCTTAAGTACATAGCATCCCTATGTCAGTCTTGAAGTGCTGCTCTATGGGCAAGGAAGAGATTTATCTTGAGGCTTTAGTATCTGGCAGAGATAAACAGAATCCAGCTCTTTCCTCTACCCTGGGAGATTTACTGTGGGGATGGCTATGACACTGTAGTTTCATTCATGATCCTTAGAGTCCCTGAAAATATTGATCATTAATATATGTAGACACTACCCTACCTGTCACCCAACAAAATAAATCATGGACAATAAAGTATAGCACAGGAAACTTACTTGTTATTACCCTGTTGCCATTTAGGTTCTGACAGGCTCAACTTTGCATTTTTGTTTTGCATTATCACTGTGTTCTGGCAAAAAGAATCTCTAGTACCTGATTTTTTCCTACTTGTTAGCCCATTCCTATCTATGATACTGGTAACATTTTCTAACATGCAATATCAGATTCCCCAAATGCACTTATATGTGGAATGTGACACTTGAAATTTTCACACAGTCCCAGGTGGCAAAATGGGAATTGTCCCCTATACAGCTATTTTCTTAGTGAGTCTTCTGAGGAAGCATATGATCAACGCATCTCTGGTTCCTGTCAGGTATTGATTCCCAAATAAATCATCCATGCAGATAGGATCCAAGTCTAAGCCTGTGATTGCTGATATGAAGGCTGAAGCAGTGGCTTTAGATACAGGAGCACATTTCCTGCACAGCAAACAGGGGCAATTTACTCAGAGCAGTAGTGTGGGAAATCCCACCAAATCCCTGCCTATCCTAGGTTTCTATTGCCTCTGTCTCTTGCAGTTCTCTGGCACAGTTTTCATTCTCTGGGGTTGTTTACAGCCAGGCTCCTTGTTAAATCCAGCTAAAGAGCTGGACTTTAGCCAGGAGCCTGGCTGGCAAAATCCTTGACAGCAAACCTTTTTATTTGATCAGACTGCCTCCTGTTCAAATAGACATAGATTAGGAACCAATAAGGAGACAGATGTCCAAACAAGGAATGGAAAGCATATGGCTGCAGTGTACTTGGAGATCTCCATCAGAGCTACTGACTCATCAATCTCTCTCCCTCACTTGTGTTGTAAAAGAAGCAGGGACTCTGAAAAAGGAACACAGGATAAAATGTAATTTACCCTGGGCTCTGCTTCAAACTAACAGTAGAAAACTAGCTGATGTTGCCTGGTGGACTGAAGGAATTTTCAGCTGCTCTGGTCAATATTCTAGTTATTTACAAGAAAGCTTCCATTTCTGCCTGGACTTTTCTGATTGTGACCCTGGGCTGCTAAATGCATCTGGCTGCTCTCTCTGTGATTTGTTTGTGTCCACTTATGTGTATGGTTTTTTGTAGTAATATTACAATTATGATATGTAAGTATATGTACTATTGTGTAATTAAAGTATATTATTATCATTTTACATGTAGTTGAATAATGATACATAATACATATATATACATATATATGTATATATGTATTAGAGTGCTCTACAAGAAGCTGCCTGGATTAAAGAAAGAAATATTGATTTCAAGCCTTTTTCCAAATAGATCCAACTAGAATATAGTTTCTCACAATGCCTTAATGATAAAGAAATAAATTAATATTAATATGTTTTTAAAAAGAACAACTTAATACATTTATATTATCAGAAATTGTGTTTCCTATTATAAATCCCTCTTTGTGATTGCATGGTTTCATTGACATGAGGCATTCTTTTTATTCTTTCTCAAATTCAATTCGTATTCATGAAATATGTTCTTAATATTTACATAAAAATATTTTGTTTTACAAAAAGTAACACTTTCCCAATTTTAGATTTCTGTTTCATTTTCCAATATCACTATAACATCTGAATTTTATATTCTTTTTCTATATTTAATAAGACCTGAGTTCATTTAAGGCCTCTGTTTGTCTTTCAATATGGACCTATCTACTGGAATATGATAGACCCTCATGGTAAGCATGCCTGAAAAAAATTCTAACTATCCTTCTCAATTAGCTGATTTAAACCAAGAACCACTCTAATAAGAGTTGGACTTAATTAACCCTGCCTCTAGGAATAATGGCATTTTTTGAGTGCTGGATACAGTACAGGAATTCTGCATTTAGTTCCAGTTGTTTGTTTGAATTTCATGAGTGTAAATACACTTACATAAAATACTGGTTGGATTCAGATGTTTATTAATACTAGCTGACTGGAGACTTGTGATGCAGATGTTTATTAAAGCTACCTGATTTGAGATAGGTTTTCTCCTTGGATTGGAATTTGCCAGTCTAGCTTAGCTGGTTATGTATAATCAGAGAACTTCCTGTTACCACACTTGTCTTTTGTCCTGGGATTGTGTAATACCAGTATGCCTGCTTGTGATTATGTGTATTCTAAAAATATATTCTAGGTTTACAAAATTTCAAATGATCATATTGGTGACTGAGACATCTACCTGGCTGTGCACAATATAACCATAAAAACAAAAAATATAGCATAATGAATATAATATAAGAAAACATTGTTAAATAATCTATAGATCATTGTGTTCTTCTTCCTCCCTAGTTAAACATGGTCTACTGTGCTCCTCCAGTTTTAAATTGTGTTCACTGAATAGTGTATGTATATGCTAGGAAATGGGCAAGTGCCTGGGCTATTCATCTACCAACTAGACACAGACAATGTAATAAGAGCAGCAGAGAGGAAACTCCTCTATATTCCTTCTCAGACTCAGAATAATTTGGGGTTAGTAAACAGAAATATAGTATGCACATATGAAATATTATAAATATTTAAGTGAATTATTTATGTTCATCTATTTGTCTTCTTAAGGTACAAGGTAAATGATACATAAAGCAAAAGACAATCTTTACATATGACTTAGTGTTACTGAACTGTTATTTTGCTTTTGAGTAGTTGCAAGTAGTAGACAGGAAATATGAGTGCTGAAATGGTTCCCTTTACCAGATTTTCTTTACCTCTTGGAAATAATTACAGTCATGTAATCAAATGGGAGAAGTAGCATGAGAATAAAAAGGTTACTGCACATGATTTTTTTGAGAAATGGTGTTTGATATGAATGTTGGTGGATTTAAGATCCAAATTATAGATGCAGCTGTATTCTGAGTTCAAACTACATATTGGAATTTTAAGGATATAGTAAAACATTGGTTCCTCAGTAAAACTTATCACAATATCTTACTCTGCACAGAAAATTTGCAGTTGATTCAGTGACAGCTTCTTGGTCGCAGGCATCTGCCCTCCTTGTATATAGTACCAAATAAGATATAGTCATCTGTACAATCTCTTGATTGTAAATAATCATTATACATAATAAATTTGCCATGTTGATATGCTTCTGAATGTATATGGTATATTCTAACTTTTGTTCCATGTATTAAGGCAGCTGTATATCACAGTCAAGCCTGTGGTATGAAACTAGGCATCACCTGGGCAGTTACAACATCCATGAAATGTGGTTGTTTTTGTTTTTCTAGGGCTGAGAATTCAGGATGAATTCACTGCTTAATAAGTGAAATATTAGCAAATAAATACAGATATTTTAGACAAAACATATATATATATATATATATATATATAATATTTCCAAAAATTGATTTTAATTGTAAAACTAGTCAAATAGATGACAGGGAATGAAATCTATGTCTCTTCTCAATATAAATAAAATGGGGATGTATATGAAAAAAGCCAAGAACATCATGTGGAATATTCCTTTACACTGTCTGAATATATAACACTGTGATTTATTCAATAATGAAACTGACTGGTTTATAGCTAGCCAGGTTAATTTTAGTCAGGAGAACCAGACAAAGAGGTTTCTGGGAAGAAGTGAGGAGTCCCAGAATTGTGTAGCTTCTAGGAGAGAAGGAGGTGAACTTGCAATACTGAGAAAAGGAACCAATCCACATTGTACAGCAAAGATAAGTAGTATGGGTTAATTTAAAATGTGTGAGTTAGCTAGTAAGTAGCCTGAGTTATTGGCTGAACATTTAGAATTATGAGTGTCTGTGTGGTTATTTTGGAAAGTCTGGTGGGACACAATACTCAAGCTAAAAATGATAGTACTACATGGGGCCGGAATTTCCAAGTAAGAACTAAAATAGCTTTAAAAATGATTCTAAGCACACAAAAAGTGGAGCAAACAATGACTTCATGATTACTGGCTTTCCTCAGCTAAGATATAGCTGGTTGAAAATAGATTAATGGCTCCTTTAAAAGCAAGTTTCTTGGCTTGGTGCTAGCTGGTAATAGTGGTATGGCTCCTTTTAGAAGCTTCCTGACCAAACACTTAAATGGGGTTTATATATTTATTTTTTATGTTTCATCACGTATTTTTTCTTTTTTATATTGTTTTACATATAAAACACACTTTCTCCTCCCTCTTTGATCCAGTTCCCTCCCCATTACTCCCTTCTAATCTCCCATCCTTCCTCCTCCCTCTCCTTTCAGAAGGGGTAAGATTTTCCCTTGGGAATCAACAAAGCATGGCATATAAAGTTGAGGCAGCACCAAGCACCTCCCCCTGCATCAAGGCTGAACAAGGCATCCTACCATAGAGAACAGATTCCAAAGAAGCAGCTCATACATTAGGGACAGGTCTTGGTCCCACTGCTAGGGGCCCCACAAAAGACAAATCTAAAAAAACTGTCTCCCAGATGCAGAGTGTCTAGGCCAGTCACATGCCAGCTGCTTAGCTGTCCCTCCAGAATCCATGAGCCCCCAAAACCTCAGGTCATCTGTCTATTTGGTTTTCCCATTTTGATCTTGATAACCCCTGCTCATATAATGCCTACACCCTCTCCACTGGACTCTCAAAACTCAGCCCAGTGCTTTACTATGGATCTCTGCATTTGTTTCCATCAGGTATGGGATAAAGGTTCTATAAAGACAATTAGAATAGTCAGCAATCTGATGACTGGGAAAGGCCAGTTCATGCACCCCCTCACAATAGCTAGGAAACTCACCTGGAGTAGTCCCTGTAACCCTGTCAATAAGAAAAAATGGCAGCCTACAGGATGGGGAAAATAATCTTCACCAGCTCCACATCTGACTGAAGACTGATATCAAAACTATATAAAGAATGCAAGAAAATAGACATCAAAAAGCCAAATAATGCCATCAATAATGGGGTACTAGCCAGGCAGTGGTGGTGCACGCCTTTAATCCCAGCACTCAGGAGGCAGAGCCAGGCAGATATCTGTGAGTTCGAGGCCAGCCTGGGCTATAGAGTGAGTTCCAGGAAAGGCACAAAGCTACACAGAGAAACCCTGTCTTGAAACCCCCCGCCAAAAAAATGGGGTACAAAGAATTCTCATCAGAAGAATCTTGAATGGCCCAGATTCACGTAAGAAAGTCTTAAAAACCTTTAGCTATCAGGGATATGCAAATCAAAACGTTTCTAACATACTATGTTATACCAGTCTGAATGGCTAAGATCAACAAAGCAAATAGCAGCTTATGTGGAAAATCATGTGAACTAAATTGATTTTCTAAGCAGTGTGCAGTATGCACCTCAGTGTGAGCTTGGAACCAACAACTTCCCAGTGTTGCAGCAGTAATCATGACTGCCTGATAGCTAAGCCAAGAAGATAGGATCCCAGGGAACCAAAGGGGACCCATTAAGAAAATGTCTATGTCAGGAACTAGTCTCACTTAGGCATCTGGAGCCCTGTGAAAATTTCAAGTGTCACATTCTACAAAAAACTGCATTTGGGGAATCTCACAAGACATGTCAGAATATGTTACCAGCAAGCTGCATGTGGTAGCCCTGAAGCACAAATCAGCCATCAGCAGGCAGAAAGGGAGGCTTTCAGTAACATAGAAAGAACATAGGGCCAAGTAGCTGGATAGATGATCATAGCCTAGTTACCACGGGATGGTTTTCTGTTCATAATTGCATTCAGTGCCTAGTATAAATTACATGTTTTTTCTTGTTTGTTGTTTCGGCTGCAGCACACATTTAGCTGGGAGGGAGAAATGAATCAGCAGCTCTGACTGATATCTCCAAGAGTACAACCAGATATGATTTCTATTGGGGAAATGAGATCACTCTCTGTATTGATTCCCATTCCAGATACACATTGAATGCACACACTCTACCATCAGAAGCAATGAGAGCTAATAAAATTGTGAGCAGAGCCCATTCATACCAGTCAGGCTCTTCCTGTCTTCCAGGTCTCAGTTACTCACAGGTATAACCAAAACACAACTGCAATTTGGCCCCGACAAAGCAAACTATTCCTGACAAGTACAAGAGACAGAGCCCATGGAAATTATCAAAGTCGTAGATTGTTTTTGTCTCATGAGACCAAAAACAACACAGGTGTTCAGTAAAGATAGATTCAGACAGAAAAAAATGCCTAGACAGATTACAGTGTGTTCAAAAATATACACATACCATTGTCTCTGCTTTTCTTTTGTAAACAACACATACATAAATTAAGAAAAATGCTGTATATAAAACCCTAGAATTTGGTAAATTTATGTTCTATCATTGTTGCTTTTAAAAAGAATATCCTTTTAACAATTTTTACACTATTAGGATATTAGAAACTGTCCCTTAAGACTTCAATGGACCTATTATGTCCACTTACACTCATCCTGCTTTATTAAGGTGAAATCAGAGCTAACAGGACTGCAAAACAACAAGGTAAACCAGATGATTTTACAAGCTCCTTCAAAGGTCATAATTTACCAACATTTATCCCTTCATAGGGTATTATTCGTTTGGGACACAAAGACATGCCTGAAGTTTTCACTCTAAATTGTTTTCAGAAATGCAGACATGTCTCACTGACAGGAACACAGGCTCTGCCCAATATAATAACCTATCATAGTCCACATGGCCAGGCAGATAGTGGACCCAGAAGGAGAATCTTCTTCTGCAACTTCTCTGAAAGCACATGATTTCTTCCTGTCTTCTCAATATTTATGGCTATACCCACAGGCAACATTGGCTGTGATTGTCAGAAAAAAGTCCATCATTTACATCAATTTACACAACATCACAACTGCTCAAATGACAAAGAACTTACAGTGTTTTGTCCCAGGGCACCTGACCAATCCAGAACACTCACAATTATTCTTAGAATGAGAAAATCTTGCATGCAATGCTCAGACACAGTTCATATTAAAAGGAAAAGGATGTCTGCTCTGAAGAGAGTGTCTTCTAAGAAAGAAAAGAACAAATATTAGAAAATTTGAAGGCCAACAAAATATTACACAAAAGCAAGGGAACAACCATAAACGGTTAGCACAATAAAATCACAAATTATAATGCCAGCACAGTTTGGAAACTCTCTCATTCCCACTCTTAGCAGAAAACTCATGGATGAATATTGGATGCTAGGATAGAACAAATCAATTTAGACTGTACAATGACATTGATAGGCCTTTCAACTCAAAAAGGTCAATGTGAAAATGGTTACAACTATACACCACATTCTGTGAGTTAGTTATGTATATTTTGATATATGCACAATTTGGTATAATAATTTTAATAAATAGTGGTATTTATTTTGACAATTTGCAGTGCAGATATTAAATTGAAGGATGGAGCAAAAAGAAGTGTGAAATAATATAAATGCCGTACTCATGTCTGAAATTCTAAACTATGTCAAGAAAATGTACACATGCATATGTGTCTCTGTATATATATATACATATATATATATATATACATAAGCAAACCATACATATAAACATACATAAACTTATATAAATATTTTAAAGTAATTGAAATACATCATAGAATATGTGGAGAGATACTGTAAAAACTTAATCCCTTATACTATGAAGGGTTGTCAGAATTTTCTCACTCATGTGGCCCTAATGTATTATTTGTTTTACTTCATGGTCAAAGACATGGCTTTAGGGCCACACTGGAGCTTCACAGACCATTTCAAAAATATACCTACACCTCCCAATATGATAGAAAGTATCATTTTGGAAGTCCCTACACACCCATGTCATCATCAAACAGAAATATATCTCACTGCTGTTTAGAACTTTCATTGAGATTGACTACATGTGATAGAACTGAAGGTTAATCTGCATGTTAGTGGAATAAAAGGAGGAGGAACAAATTTCCCATTCTCATGAGCTACATACAATGATGGAGAGAAGAGTGAACAACTTTCAAATGTATTTTTGTCATAATGGCCAAATAATCAGTGGAGAAGTCTAGTAATTATGAGTAATATGTTTAAGACCATGGAAGGAATACTATACACTCCATTTAATGGCCAGGAACCTGAGGACAGAATGAAGACAGACTTATACAAAAAATATATCTTTCCTTCTGCCAGAATCATATACAAATAAACTGAGTCCTAGTGACATTGATATACTAACATATCTGTGCATCACTTGGCCCTCATCAGAGATGTTACTTCAGGCAATAGTAGGAAAACGACACAAAGCTGAGCAGGGAAGGTCTTTCTATAGAGCCTGAGAGGCTTTAACGTACTATGGTCTGATGTTTCATGTCTTCTTCAAAACAATACCTGGGATCCCCATATATTTGTATTGAAGTGATGCAGAAAGATGCAAAGAGAATCAGAGGTCGTTGATGATTCCATTGTACCAAAGTTTTCCAGTCTCAACTTTACTATGGGACATAGGAATTCAGAGTCTGTGGGTGGAGACACATGATAAGGTTTGCACTTGTTCAAAGCATACAAAAATAAATACCAAAGATAAAAAAGAATCTGGTATGTTCATTGTTTTCAAGGGAAGTATTGAATATCTCTCTGCCATCATCAATAAATAATTCATTTCCAACAAAGCCCAGAATCGTAATCAGGTAGCAGCAGGCAGAAAGGGAGTCTTCCAGTAGATAGGAATGATATAGACCCAAGTAACTGGATATGTGATCACCCTTAGTTGCCAAGAGATGGTTTTCCCTTTTCATAATTGCATCCTGGACCTATGATAAATTACATTTTTCCTGTCATCTCATTTCAATTTTGTTGTTTCTGCTGCAGCACACATTTAATTGGGAGGTAGAAGTGAAGTAACAGCTCTGATGAGGAGCTCCAAGATTATCACAGGACTTGCTTTCCATTGGTGGAATTGACATCACTCACTTTATTGTTTCCAAGCAGATTTTGAATGTACACGCATTCCATGTGCCACAGGGAGAGCTAATAACATCAGCAGAACACATTATTACCACTCAGGCTCTGGCTATATTCCAGATCTCAATTGTTCCTGGGTATAACCAAAACATAACTTCACAATGGCCCAGACAAGGCAGACTGCTCCTGACATTCACAGGAGACTGAGACCCTGGAAATGACCAAGTCAGTGACTGTTTGATTCCCAGAATTCCAGCTATGAGTCACCTGCTCCTCTCAAATGTACAGCAAATAGATTCCTGCTTCTGATACTACTGCTTCTCCTCAAAGATGTGACATTCCTGTCTCAGTGTGAAGTGCTGCAGTAACTGGTAGGAAGATAATTCTCTTGAGGCTTTATTATCTGACAAAGACGAGATGAGTTCTGCTCTTTTCTCTCCCCTGTGAGATATTGTGGGAATCAATATGGTGTTGTAGTTTTATTCATGAATCTTAGAGTCACTGAAAAATTGAGCAGTAACATCTGCAGACACTACCCTACCTGTCAGCCAAGGCTCTCAATGGACAATAATGTATAGCACAGGAAACTTACTTGTTAACATCCTGTTGCCATTTATGTACTTACAGGTTCAATGTTGCAATTTTGATTTGCATTATCACTGCTTTTTGCTTTATAGAACCTCTTGTATATGATTTTTTCTTAGCTGTCAACCCACTCCCAACTTTGTATGAGCTTTGTCAGAAATCAATTATTTATTGATGATGGCAGAGAGGTATTCAATACTTCCCTTGGAAATAATAAACACAGCAGATTTCTTTTTGTATGTTTTGACCAGTGCAGATGTCTTCTTATGTCTCCCATCTCAGACTCTGAATTCCTATCTCTGATAGTAAATTGGAGACTGGAAAATGTTGATATGTTGTAGTCATCAACCACCTCTGAGTCTGTTGGGATCTTTCTGCCATCTTTCCAATACAAATGCATGTTAACCTCAGGTAGGGTTTGGTGGAGACATGAAACATTAGAACATGGTACCCCAAAGCCTCTCAGGCTCTATAGAAAGATCTTCCCTGCATATCATTGTGTTGTTTCCCAACTAGTGCCTGTAGTAACATATCTGATGAGGGTCACGTGATGCACAGATATGTAGGTATATCAATATGTCATCAGGACTCTGTTTATTTGCACATGACTTGGGCAGAAGAAAGGAAATTGGTTTTGTATAAATCTGTCATCATTCTAGTCTCAGGTTCATGTCCATTAAAGCAGTGTGGAGTATTCCTTCCAACTCCTGGTCTTAGACCTAATTCTCATATTTTCTTCATTTCTCCACTGATTATTTGGCCACTATGACAAAAATATATCTGAAGATTGCTCATTGTGTTCTTTTTTATGGCATGTAGCTCATGAGAGTGGGTAATTTGGTTCCCACTCATTTTAATCAACTAGCATGAAGATTAACCTTCAGTCATATCACAGGTAGTCAGTCAAAGTGAAGCTTCTAAATAGCAGCAGATGAATTTCTCTTCTATAATGATAGAAGTATATAGCAACTCAAAAATAAATTCTTTCTATCATATTGGGTGGTATAAGCATGTTTTTGAAATGTCTGTGAAGCTCTACTGTGGCACTATAGGTTTACCTTTGCCCTAGAAGCAAAACAAAAAACACATTATTGATACCTGAGTGAGAAAACTCTGACCCCTCTTCACAGTATGAGGGGATCTGTTTTCACAATATATCTCCAAATATTCTTTGAGACATTTCAATTACTTTTAAATACTTATATAAGTTTGTTTATGTGTATACATATGAGTTTGCTTATACATATGTATATATGTATATGTATATACACAGAAAAATATGCATGTGTACACTTTTTTAACATAGGTTAGAATTTCATACATGAGTACTGAATTTAGCTTATTTCACACTTCTTTTTGCTCCCTCCTTCAATAAAATGTCTGCACTGCAAAAAGTAAAATAAATACTACAACTTACTAAAATTGCTTTACTTATTTTTGTATAAATAACCCACAATGTGTACAGAATGTGGTGATTATGAGTAAAGATTTTTAATGTTGACCTTTTGGAGTTGAAAGGCCTATCAATGTTATTATACAGTAAAAAATGTATCCGTTGTATCATAACATCTAATGTTTTTCTGTAGATTTTCTGATAATGTGGGAATTTGAGAGAGTTTCCCATCTGTGTTGGCATGACAATTTGTGATTTCATTGTGCTAACCTTTTCTTTTTTTTTTTTTTTGGTTGTATCCTTGCTTTCATTTAGTTTTTTGTGGTATTCAAGTTTTCTAATCTTTGTGCATTTTAATTCCCTTCCTTTCTGTGAAGACACCATGTTCACAGCAGCCATCCTTTCCTTTTAAAATGAACTGTGTCTGACCATAGCACACCATATTTTCTTAGTCTGAAAATAGCTGTGGTTGTGTGGATTGATCAGTTGGCCTGGAGCAAAACAATGTAAGTGCTGTGCCATTAGAGTTGTGTAGTTGTGTAATAGTGCTGTAAAATAACGCTTTTTTTCTGACATTTTCGACTAATGTTTCATACATGTATGATAATTAAACATTAGAAGGCTAATAGAAGCTATATGCCATCAGAGAATTTGCAGATGAAATCTATCTTTCTGGGTTCACTCTCTCCCTGGCCATGTGTAGTCAGATAGGTTATTATATGGGGCAAAGTTTGTCTTCCTGTCAGTGATGTATGCCTGCATTACTGCAAAAAAGTGAAAAGTTCTGACATCTCTTAGGGTACAAAAGAAGTAATACTATATGAAAGAGTAAATGTTGGTAAATTATGACATTTGAATGAGCTGTTAAAATCATTGTTTACCTTGAAATTTTATAGCCCTGTTTGCTGGAGCTTTGACCTTAATGAAGCTGGAAGATTGTAAGTAACAATAATAGCTCTATTGATGGCTTAAGGGACTATTTCTAACATCCTAATAGCATAAAAATTTTAAAATGACCTTATTTTTAAGAGTACCAATGATAGAATATAATTTCATTGAATTCTGAGGTTTTTATATACAGGAGACTCCTCAGCATTTTTCTTATATGATGTAAGTGTGGATTACAATAGGACAGATGTGCCACTGGTATGTGTATATTTTTAAAACCACTGTCACCCACCTGGAATTTTTTTTCTGTCCAGTTCTTTCTTTACTGAACATCTGTATTGTTATTTGATCTCATAAGACAAATCCTAATCTCCTATGTTAGTTGCAGTTGAAAATGGCTCAGGTTAGGGCATGTGTTGGTACATGACATTGGTGGCTAGCTCCTCCCTCTTGGTTGTCTGAGTGCCTAGTTTCATGGCCTAGATATCAGAAGAAAAATCTCTGGTATCTCTTCATAGTATAAATGTGGTAATTTTTAAAATTATCTCTCCAAATACACTATGATGCATTTCAAATATTTACATGAGTTCATATATGTGTATATGTATGAGTTTGTTTATGCATTTTATATATGTATATATATGAATGTATGCATATGTACACTTTCTTGACATAGTTTAAAATTTCATACATGAGTACTGCATTTAGATTTTTCATATTTCTTTCTGCTTCCTCTTTTAATACAATGTCTGCTCTAGTAGATATCAAAATAAATATCATTTCTTATTAAAATTATTTTATCATACATATATAAATGCATACATAACTAACCCACACTGTTTACAAAATGTATGATTGTATATAGCCATTTTTAGCATTGTCCATTTTGGATTGAATGGCCTATCAATGTTATTTTCCAATAGAATTGCAACTTTTCTATGTTGGCATCCATCATTTGTCTGTAGATTTTCTGCTATATGTGGGAAGTTTAGTTAGTTGCATATCTGTGTTGGCGTGCCTGGAGCAGTACTTTCTTTGCTCTCCAGCTCCCAAATTATGTCACAGAGACATCTTATTAATTTTGAAAGCCTGACCTTAACTTAAGCTTTTCCTCAACTATCTCTTATGATTTCAATAAACTCATTTCTAATAATCTACATTCTGCCATGTGGCCACACTTTACCTCTCATCCATTTTGCACATTTGACTACCTCCAAGTCTTTTAGGAAATTTCCTGCCTCTTAGCTGCTTTACCCCAGTTCCGATCCCTTCTTGGCTGTCTCACCTATTCTTTCCTGCCTAGCTATTGACTGTTCAGATGCTCATTAAACCAATCATAATGTGCATTGTATTTGTAGTATACAAAATATTATCCCACAACTTTCTGCATTTTTCTCTAATAAAATTTAAATGTTTTAACTCTAACATAGGAAAACTAAATAATGAGAACAATTATCCAGGAAGTATTACACACACTATATCTAGTTGTTCTGTATTTGACAACTTTACAGAATATAGTCTATTAATAATCCTACCCTGGTGAGTCTAAAATTTTGTACCTAAATCATTTCCTATAATAACTTATATTACTAACCAAGAAATCTCTTTTTAGACCTTAAAGTATTTTCTTACTTAAACATCTTAACATTTTTATACCTCTCTAGTCTTCAAACCATGTAGAGACCCGAGAAGGTTAGAATATTACCTCAGTAAATGGGAAGGGCAGAACAAGCAACTTCCACAACTATAGAAATAAGAGTCAGCTGATTGCTTGGACAGTCAGTCAAGTTTCCTATGAAACATTAAAGAATTTGTCTTTACCTTACAAGCCCAGAATATCTGACAGAATTTTCCGTGAGGGAGACATTCTGTAGGACTGTACCACTTCATCTTGACAAAGTTCAGCAGTAGACTTGCCTTGTGACCATTGTATCTAATTTGGACAGCATACTGTCCACAGGAAAGGCAAAAGTAGTTTTTTCCCATTGGCTACCTTTGTCACATTGAAAGCAACCTCCATTTGGTGGTTCATTGATGACCATCAGCTTCTCTGTAGTATAATGGTACCTGCATGAGCAGGCATATCTCACTATCCTGAAAAGCCTTCTTTTATTAAAATATCTTAAATGTCATATTCTGTAGACCTCTCATGTGTTTGTAGACGAAATATCTATGTAAAATACATCTCTGTTTAACTCTGTAAACATACCTAACATGAATACAAGTTTGATTGTTAGAGCTGACTAACTAGTGACCACATTTTAATTTTCCTGAGCAGTTTATAATAGTACCTTTCAAGGTCTAGAATTTATGTTACATTTCTAAATGTGCTGCCAGGTTTCAATATTTTAAACAAGGGCAGAAACATATATACAGTATATTGTAGGAAAAATAACCTTAAATTTTTATTATGAAACAAAAATCCATACCAATACAAAATATTTGAGACAAGTACATCCTTTTTAGTTTAATGGTAGACTTAATAATCTAACATTTATCCTATCATTCATATGTGCTCCCCCCACTATCTTCAGAAAGAGATTCCTAAACCTATCTTCCTTTCCTTAGTTTGCTCCCTGACCATGAACATTAAACACGTACAACAAGAGCAAACTAACAAAAAATATCCATAATGCACATAGAGACGAAAAACTTCCCATTCTACCTGTCAGGTATGTGGGCATCATGTTTTTAAAATTAGATTCTGCCTTGTATGGTGACTGCATGTTTAGGGGACCCTGATCAAACTGGGATAATGATCGGGTCTCAGGAGAGCTATTACATTCTTTGTTGTCCAGTCTCTGTGTGAGAAGAATGTGCAGGACTTAACTGAAATCTTGGCTAGAGTAGTCTGAGAGGCTGGGACATCTCAGCTAGCAGCTTTGAAGTTGTCTTGAATGCAGATTTTTTGGGGAATGCAGATTTTTTGGGGAAATGCAACAGATATTCTGTGAAGCTGGATCATCTGGGCTACTTGCCTTGCATGAATTTGTATCTTGCTTTCTTTATTTTCTTTCTGAAAACAAAGTTGCCATTTAGCACAAGTAGGTGTGTAGTCAGATCATACTATTTGGGTTCATGCTTATTTATGTGAACATACATAATTGGTTAAGGGATATCATATGTTACTTTATTTTAATGATGAACACATTAGCCCTTTTATTCATTCAACATTTAGTTTATATCCTTCACCATGTCATATTTTTTTCAAAAGTCAGAGTGTCCTACAACTTGCTATCATTTAGCCTTCATCTTCTAGGCCCACATTCTCTAGTACTGTACAATGACCTATATCCTTTATCGTTTATCTGCCACATATATGTATCCTGTCTCAGGGTGTTTACAATTGTATACACTAAGAATGAAAATGTTAAAACATTTTTGTTTGCTGTAGAATGAGATATCTCATTTGGAGAAGCATCTATTTTTGGAATTTGCTTGAATCTTTAAGGCAATTCTCTGCTAATTTTACAGTGATATTTTTCATATTCTGTAAAATGATTCTATACATTTAAGTGATGTAAAACTATATTGTTTTGTTGATTTTTTTGGCTCTTTCAGAGGACTTGACACCTTTCTTCCAAATAAATCACACATGAAGCTTTTTTTCTAAATTACACATACCTGACCTTAGCTTGGCTTAGTTTCTAGCCAGCTTTCCTTAACTTATTCTGTCTACCTTTCGCCTCTAGGTATTTCCATTTCTCTTACTTTTATAAATCTTACTCTTACTCCATGACTTGCTGTGTAGCTGGTTGGCTGGCCCATGATGTCTTACTCCTTTTCTGGCTCCTAGATCTTATATCCCCTCTCTCCAGTTTTTTCTTTCTATATATATATTCTGCCTGCCATCCCAAGCTATCCTTTCTCCTGTCTTGCTTTTGGCCAGTTCTGTATTTGATCATCAGATATTTTACACAGGCACAGTAACACAGCTTCACAGATTTAAACAAATGTAACATAAATAAAAGTAACAAACAATAAGACAACATTTACAACACTATGTTGTCCCATTGATTGTGTTGTCATTTTACATGTTTTTTTTTTTTGCTTCTTGTTGTTGATGATGTTCTACATACACCCTCAACACAGAGTCTTCTAACAGTGTAAGTAATCTGCAACTCACTGACCTGCACCTGGTGAGTTCCTTACAGAACCCTTTGGTGTGAGGTGTGGGATTCCTTGACACCATCCTGGAGATGAGAAACAAACACATTCACTAAGGACTTCACCTCTCTCCTCATTATTTTTAATTTACTTCTTGTAATTTATTTTTGAGATGAGAATCACTACGTTACCATTTGTCTATAGTTGTGTACATCTTGGAAATTTTTTGCACATGTGTGAACATGGGTCTGGAGGATACAAGTCCATGTCGACTGATCCCATATTGGCCTCCATAATAATTTTTTGAGATCAAATTATTGTTTGAAATTTAAGTATCTAATCTAATGTTGAAACTCAGTGAGTACGAGCACCTATTATAGATAAGGAAACATGCTGAGTAAGTGCTTACATTAGGGAGCAACTGTGTGCTCTCTAACAAATATCCCTTATGTTGTATTTAGCTTATTTGCTTCTAATAAGCAAAGCCCAGTAGAACATCCATCAGCAAACTGGCTGCTTGGAAATATGATTACCTGGGTTCTAATTCCAGAAAACATATATGAAAAATCAAGCATCCAGGCATCACCATCCAGTCATAGGACATGAGGGATATGTTGTGTGAGAAATCTCATGGAGTATTCCTAGCCAGCTTGTTCAAAATGTTTGGCAAATTCTCTCCTTGTGTGAAACACTATGTCAATCTGACATTGCTAATACAGTTGTGTATGCAACTAATATTTGATAGATCTTTTAGCACCCTTGCATCAGCTGAGTGTGCATACATAATTGTTCGTTATGAAGCAAACCAATGTTCTACTACATGCTGAAGCAGGATCATTAAACAAATATTGTCAGAGTGTCCTATAATACTTAATGTACTGTTGAAGAGAGGAAGGCAGAATTTCCCGTGTATGCTATCCCTGAGAGTCTGTCCATGTTCTAATCGATGGCCCCACAATAAAATCGACACAGGGGCTTTCCCAGAACTCAGATGTCATGCTAAAGAGAATAACTGTATGAATTAAAGACAGAGTATTGATAATGATGATTCAAGCAGAATTCTACTAGGGGAAATGCAAAGAATTTTAGAATATTCTCCAAATATCTATATTTGTATATGAATAATGAGCAAAGAATTTTGTGAGTATTTATGGAAATTTGAATCCAAAATGAATGCCACATGCATGTAGACATATGTAAAACCACACATAAATGCATAAATACAAAGGATAAATTATAAAAAGTATACAAGGATATTGAATATTAAATTATAATACATACACCTCAAAATATGACACAATCATTAGGCCAAGTAAGATACCGTATCCAAACTGTCTATGTTCAGAATAAGGCTAAATGTACCATTACTATTTAGAAAATAGCATATTATTTTGGTCATTCTTATATATATATATATATATATATATATATATACATTTATATATATATACATTTTTATATATCAGAAATATATTTCTTGGAGTGGTATAATTCAAGTATCTGTCACTGCAGTAGAGAAAATAACATGACATACCAGAAACTGTTAGCAGAAAGCTGCAATTGGCAGCACAGAATCACAATCAGCCAGCAGCAAGTAGAAAGGAAGGGTTTCTCGTATGTAGACAGAAATTTGGCCCAAGCAATGGATACATGATGACCTCTGAGTTGGCATGGGCTGTTTGTTTTGTTTTGTTTTGTTTATGATAATTGGAATCTTAGCCCAGAATAAATTGCCTTTTTTTTTTTTTTTGCTCACTTCCAATTTCACTGCTTCAGTTGGCAGCACATGGACATTTATTTAGGTGGGAAGGAGGAAGGAAACACATCTCTGATGGAGATCTCCAAGATTACCACAGGTTTTGCCTCCTTTGCTGGAACTGATATCATTGTTCTCATTCATTCTTATTCTGGGCTCAATTTGAATGCACAAAGTCCTTCAATCACAGGAAAGTAGTGCTAATAAAAGTGTCACAGGTACAGCTTCTTACCAGTCAGGCTCTGGCTATACTCAAAAACACAGTTGGACCTAGGTATAACCAAAGCACGACTATATATTGGTCCAGAAAAGGAAGACTGCTCCTGACATCTACAGGAGACAGAGCCCATGCAGTCTAGCAAAGTCAGGATTGTTTGATTCCCAGGAGCACAGCTCTGAATCCTCTGCTCCTGTAACCTGTTCATCGAGTAGGATCCTGTTTCTGAAGCTACAGCTCTTCTTTAAAGATGTAACGTCCCAGTCTCAGTCTAAAAGTGCTACATTATAAGCAAAGAAGATAATCCAATTCAGGATTTAATACCTGGCACAGAAAAAGACAGTCCTGGTCTTTGCTATCCCAGGGAGATCCACTGTGGGAATAGCTATGGTATTTTCACTTTTATCCAGTTACCTAGAGTCACTGAAAGTATCAAGCAATAACTGTTCCATTCACTAGCCTTTCTGTCACTAGAGTCTCTGGGTGGACAATAAAGAATAGCACATGAAATTTATTTCCTATAATCCTTTTGCCAATTAGGGACTCAGAGGTAAACTTTCTATGTTGATGGACATTGTCAATTCCTTTTGACACATAGAAAATATTTAGTGCCTGTGAACACTTTATCTTGTGTCTGAAAACTCACATTCTGAATTTCTCTGACAGATAGGAAAGTTGAGATTGTAAAACATGGTCTTTAAGGGATGATATCTCACCTCTGAATCTGTTAGAATATTTCTAGTACCTTTTCAACACAGATACATGATGCTTCAGTTCAGGTATGTGAAAAAGGCACTAAACATCATAACATACTTATCCAAAGCTTCTACTGATTCATAGAAAGAGTCCCCTGCATATCATTGTGTTAATTACCAATTAATAGGAGATAAATTTCTCTGATGCGGGTCAAGTGATAACCAGATCTGTCAGTTTATCACTATATCTTCTGGACTCATTTTATTTCAATTTTACTCCAGTAGAATGAGAGAAATAATTTTTATGGATCTCTGACAATTCTAGTCTCAGCTTCCAGGTCCTTATAGGAGTGTAGGGCATATATTCACCTCATACAATTAATCGTAATGCTTGCAAGTAATTGATTACTCCTATTATAAATAGGCGGTATGGCAAAAGTAGGAAAAGAGCAGACTTCTCTACATGGGCTGATTTTGGCATGTAGCTAATGAGTATGAGGCATTTTGATCTTGCTGGAGTTATATACTGTTTTCATTCCTATCATATGTAGTCATTCCCACTGAAGCTTCTAATGAGGTGCAATGTGGATATCTGCTCTGTGATGAATAAAGTATGTGGGAAATTCAATGACAGCTTATCACCATCATATTAGGAGGTGTAACCCTGGTTTGGAAATGGTTGTGAATCACCGTGGGGACTATGGGAGCCCCCTTGGCCATGAAGATAAACAAATAACTCTTTACTGACACCTGAGAGAAAACTCTGATTCCCTTTCTTGATCTAAGATGTGCAATGTCACAATATCTCCATGATATGTGTTTAACCATATCAATTACTTTCATATATGTATAAATGGTTTTGTATGTGTATGTATATGTGCCTCCTTCTGACACACAGTTCGAGGTAGAAATATATAGGTATGTATCAAAATACATATGCATACATGTGTATGCATCTTTGATGTAGATGAGCATTTCTCACATGTGTACTGTATTTATATAATCCCACTCTTCTTTATTTTTCCTCCTGCAGCACCATGTCTGCTCCAGGATATTCCAAAAGAAATACTATTTCTTAGTAAATTCATATTTTTTTCATACATGCACAAATATAGTCAGAAATAAATGATGCATTGTAGAGAATGTGGTGATAATTAATGAATATTTTTATTTTTGACCTTTGGAATTGAAAGGCCTCACAATGTCATTTTTAAATAACCTGTGTCTATCTATCTTAGCATCCATCTTTTCTTCTTAGCTTATCTGCTTAGTGTGTCAAGCCTAGCGAATTTCCACTATACACTGGCATGCAGATATGTGTTGTCATGCTGCTACCCTTGTTTGGTTGTTTCTTTACTTTGGATTATATTTTTGGTTGGTATTCATAATTTCTAAACATTGGGGTTTGAAATTTGGTATCCTTCTTAGAAGACAATTTTTCTACAGGAGGAATCCTGTTCCTTAGGATCTTGAATTGTATCTTAGCATTGACTACCACACTTTCTTTGCCCAGACAATATGTTGAGTTGAGTGGATTTACCAGGTGGCTGTAGACATGACATGGTAAGTACATAGGAACATGTCCAGGTATGGAATTTTGTACTAATGCTGTAAAATGATGTCTTTTTGAAGAGTTAAAACTAAAATGCCTGTGAGTATAAGGATATATAGAAAACTGTTCGAAATGACATGCCTTCAGAGATGTTCCAAAGAAGGAGTGCCTCTGTGTTCACTAATTCTTAGCCTTTATGTATCAGACCAGGTTAATACATTGGGAGTTATTTTTCCTCTTTTAAATGCTATATGATTCTTTTAATCAAAAAAAAATGAAATATTCAGTCATGTCTGAGGGAAACAAGGATATAATGCCCTAGGATATTCTAAGTCCTGGTAAGCTTTATATTTGAATGTGGTGGTACAATCAAGTCTGCTTGATGTTTTCAGTTGTGTTAGCTGTGATTTTTATATGAACAGCCCATCATGATGATGATGATGAGTAAAATAATAACTATATTAGTGGTCCAGGGGACTATTTCTAAGCACATAACAGTGTAAAAATTAGTTTAAAAAAAACCCAGATTTTCATCTGGTAAAGAGGCAAGATGGCGACAGGTGGCAGAGCACAGGAGGAGCTGCAGCGGGGCCGGCTGCAGATGCTGCTCCCTGCGCAGTCTACAGCCCAGGCTGAGGAAGCCCAGGACACAGGCGAGAAGATGGGCTGGGCGCAGGTAGTAAAGAACCTGGCGGAGAAGAAGCACGACTTTCGTGAGCAGTGGCGGGGAGAAGAAAGGGGCAGAGGTGCGGGTGGCAGGCTGGGCAGCCCCGCGGGCCTGGCCACTCCGAACCCCGGCGTCTTCCCACCTGCCGGCCGCGGGGACCCCAGGGGCTGCAGCAGAGACCCTGCGGGCTGCTACTCGGCAGAAGCTTGCAGGATGAGGGCAGCGGGAGACCCGAATCAGAGGAAGATGGCAGAGGTGGCAGCGGCGGCGGCGGCGGCGGCGGCGGCCATGGCGTCCATCCCTGCCAGGCCTGGCGCGACCAAAGACGCAACTGCAGGGCGACCACTGCAGGATGAGCCTCCAGCCGCCAGGCCGGGTAAGGGCCGCTTCCTTGTGCGCATCTGTTTCCAGGGAGAAGAGAGTGCCTGTCCGACCCGGGATTTCGTGGTGGGAGCGCTCATCCTGCGCTCCATCGGCATGGATCCTGGGGACATCTATGCTGTCATTCAGATCCCTGGCAGCCGCGAGTTCGATGTGAGCTTCAGATCTGCAGACAAGCTTGCCCTGTTTCTCCGCATGTATGAGGAAAAGCGGGCGCTGGATGACTGCTGGGAGAACTTTGTGGTGTTGGGGCGGAGCAAGTCCAGCTTGAAGACCCTCTTCATCCTGTTCCAGAATGAGACCGTGAATGTGGAGGATATCGTGACCTGGCTCAAGCGCCACTGCGACGTGCTGGCCCTGCCAATGAAAGTGACCGACAGGTTTGGAATCTGGACTGGGGAGTACAAGTGCGAGATTGAGCTGCGCCAGGGGGAGGGCGGACTGAGGCACCTGCCTGGGGCCTTCTTCTTGGGAACGGAGAGGGGCTACAGTTGGTACAAGGGGCAGCCCAAGACGTGCTTCAAATGTGGTTCCCAGAACCACATGACCGGCACCTGCACGCAGGACAGGTGTTACAGGTGTGGGGAGGAGGGGCACAAGAGCCCTTACTGCAGGAAGATCATCATGTGCAACCTCTGTGGCAAGAGAGGACACGTGTTTGCCCAGTGTCCCAAAGCAGCTCAAAATTCCGTGGCAGATCACCTTACAGGCGTGGCGGGGCACTGAATGTGTGTCTGCCTGCCGGGGTGAACACACAGCCATCTTACCCTTCTTAAGTGCCAAAACTTTTTTTTTTTAAGACCATTTTTCTCTTTTTGGACGGAGATTATTTCCAACACTTAACAGAGACATTCTCTCTATGCCTTTTAAAACCAC